>JAGKTK010056307.1:0-11054 GCA_018397895.1 Paralithodes camtschaticus | reverse complement strand
CTCACACCGAAAATCAACACCTTATGCATCGCACCACGTAGACAGTTCAAGTTTAAAAAAAAAAAAAATTAAACCTTCCAAGTTTGATAAAACCAAACTAAAACTAAAAATAAACCAGAGTTAAAACCTGAGGTAAAAATAAAAGGAAGAAACAACTACTGTACCGTCCTGATGTGGCGGCGTCTACGCCGTGGGACCACCTCCCGGAGCTGCCAACCGCGGATGGCTGCCGACCCTCCACGGCCGGAGACAAGATCAATCGACCAGTGGAGGACAACCGGATGCCGGCCGCGGGGAGCAGTTTCGGGAGCCAAACCGTCACAACTATCCCCTGCCCCCTCCCTGGGGGCACGGGTCCTTGGAGCGGCTTCGGTCGCGCCGGGAATTTCCACACCTCTCACACCACACACACACATCACACAGTTTTTCCTACACCGAGAAATGACTCTCCGGCTGTCATTTCTCGAAGACTTCTTCTAGCCGGAGACATTGAGAGCAACCCAGGACCCACGTACACATACATATGTCCAACTTGCTCAAAACCCATCACTTCGAGTCGCCACACTAAGGGTTCAGTTCTCTGCAATTCATGCAGGAACTGGACCCACTTCACCTGTACAACACTTGCCTCCAAGAAACACTACACAAACACCTGGACCTGTTCCTCATGCCCCTCCCTCTCCCAGTCAAATCCCTCGCCTAAAACCCGTCCACCTCTCCTCCCCAACCCACCTAGCCTTCCCATATCATCCACTCCCCCCCCTAAAACCCGTCCACCTCTCCTCCCTAACCCACCTAACNTTCCCATACCATCCACATCCTCAACTCAACACACCACACCCCATCCTAATCCATTCCAACCCCCATCTCCTGCTCCCCAATCCCCACCCCCACCTCACCCATCCCAACCTCCAGCCCCTCCCTCACCCCCACCCCATCCTCGTGCAGCAGCACCCAACATACATCGTGCACATAACATTAACATTCTCCAAATGAACATAGATGGCATTAACACAAAGAAACACGAACTCTCACACTTCATCAAACAACACAACATACACATTGCCATCTTACAAGAAACAAAACTCCGCACATCACAAAAAACACCCACATTTCATAATTTCACCACCATCAGACAAGACCGGGCTGTCGGCGGGGGCGGTGGACTCATCACCCTGGTACACAAAGAAATATCATACATAGTAACCAGTGTACAAACCAAATCCCTCCTCCCCCCAAATGATAACACAACAGAAATACAATTAATTAAAATACGCACTGGCAACAAATCCAACATAACCATCATAAACACATACATCCCTCCCCAAACATCCCCTACAGTACCAAATGAATACAGACCACACTTACAACACATCACAAACACCCCACACATCATCCTGGGTGGTGACTTCAACGCCAAGACGTCGGCCTGGTTTGTCGACAACCCCGACACAGACAGAGGGCTGGTACTACAAAACCAAACAGATAACCTCATCATCCTTAACGACATCCATCAACATACCCATATTCCTCACCAAGCCCTCTATAACCCATCATCTCCAGACATCACCTTTTGCTCCCCAGAACTCGCCCCCACAACATCCTGGAGGGTGGTCAGAACCTTAGGCTCTGACCACCTCCCGATCATTATCACCACCAAAACCAGACTCACCCCAGCTAGCCACAAACACACATACACCAATTATAAAAGAGCTAACTGGGAAGCATTTACAAATGAGACAGAACAACACTTCACAACTCTAAACAGTACACCCATCACTAACATCAACAATGCTGTACACATACTCAATAAAACTATCCAAAACGCTGACAAGAAACACATTCCAAGAGGTAACAGAAAAAGACACAACCCCAACTTCACACCAGAAATTCAAAACCTCATCAGACAACGCGACACACTGAAACACTCCCCAGCACCCCACACACAAGACATCACACAACAAATTCAAGCACTCAACACCCAAACTAACAACAAAATACAAGAACAACAAAAACTAAATTGGAATAACTTCCTACAAACACTTGATCACAAAACAAACCCCAAAAAACTCTACAAAACACTAAACAGCATCACACTTTCCAACAGCAACACAACACAATCACATGCTGCAATCACAACAACAGACTCTACTCCTTCATGTAAACAACAAGCAAACACTCTCATCAATCACTTCTCACATGTCAGCCACCTAAAACCTCACAAAGACGACCGACGTGTCATCCGACGTAAGAGACAATTCCCCACAGACCCTGACTATACACCCTTCACCAATCACCAGACAAAGCATATCATCAACAATCTCAAGCACTCACCCGCCTGTGGCCTAGACAACATAAGCAACATACACCTCAGACACCTGGGACCACAAGGCATACAAGCACTCACTAACATATCAAACTACAGCTATTCACACAACACAATACCAGACATTTGGAAGCATGGTATCATCATCACATTCCCCAAACCCAACAAAGACCCCACGCTACCCTCCTCGCACCGTCCCATCACACTCCTTTGCTCCCCCTCCAAAGTCATGGAACGCCTAGTATTGCAACTAATTACACCCGACCTACCCCTAGCTCCAACACAACATGGCTTTAGGCCACTGCACTCCACAAACACTCTTCTCACAGACCTTACACAAAGAGCTTTTGACGGCATCAACTCAGCTAGACCACCACACAGATCACTATTAGCCACACTCGACATTAGTAAAGCCTTCGATGCCATCCCCCGCCACAACCTAACAAACAAAATCTACAACACAAACATGCACAACAACACAAAAAGGTGGCTGGCCAACTTCCTAGCAGGCAGATGTGCACACGTATCTTTTGCCGGTCAGTCATCTAAAATCAGAAACTTTCCAAACGGAGTCCCACAGGGATCCGTCCTATCGCCCGCACTCTTCAATCTGTACATGCACGATATAACTACACCCAATACTCCCCAAATAAACTTAGCCTCCTATGCAGATGACATAACACTCACATGCACACACCATGACCCAAGAAGAGCAACAGATCTCCTTCAACCCTATCTCAACACACTACATGGCTGGTGCACTACAAACAGACTGAATCTAGCCCCAGCCAAATCCACCGCAACCCTGCTCACTAGCTGGACAGGTGAACACGAATACATCCCTCAACTCACCATAAACAACACACCCCTAACACATACACACACACCCAAAATCCTAGGAGTAACATATGATACTCATATGACATTCAAACAGCACACCACAAACATTAAAAAGAAACTGACACCCAGACTTAACGCCCTCAGGTCACTTGCTCACACAAAATTTGGACACAACAAAGAAACTACCACCACAGTATATAAACAATACATAAGATCAGTAATGGAATACGCAAGCCCAGCCTGGGCTTCTAACCTAGCTGAAACACATCATAAGACCTTACAGACTATCCAAAACAAAGCCCTGAAGATCATTACAGGCTGCACAGCTACTGCACCCACAGATCATCTACATCAAGAAACCAAAATCCTCAAAGTCAAAGACCATCTGGACATGAGAGGCACTCAATTCCTGGCAGCAGCCTCCACGAACCAAGACCACCCACTAAACTACATGGCAACACACCCACAGACACCAAGAAATATCAAAACAACACCCAGCACACGGTATCACACACAGTTATTGTCCTCTCTCCCTCCCTGCCCACCCCGAACCAACTTCCAGAAGCACATCCATACTCATATCTCTCGCCAATCCATCCACTCACTCACAGACAACACGCAGCTGCATGCACGACCTCCCGAAATCCATCCTTCCGAATCCTCCCTCCCTCGCGAGGACAGAGTCCACCTGGCCAGGCTGAGATGCGGACACCATCCAGCTCTCCTGAGCTATCAGAAGAGACTGGATGACTCCGTTGTCGACGCCTGCCCGGGATGTAACACAGCACCCCATACCATTAAACACATCATAGAAGACTGCATTTCACACAACCACTTACGCCAACAACACAACCTACACTCAATGAGAGCTCTGTGGGAAAGCCCGATCGTGGCCATGGCCTTCCTCAGGGACTCGGGGCTGTTCGGCCAGGCAGCTTAGGGAACAACAACAACAACAACAACTGTATCTATAGGAACATGATACTGTATATATCAATATTAAACACAGCAAGCCACAATCCCGTGGAGTGTAATATAATATCTTCCTAATCTGATTTTTTTTTCATTGCGCAAATAAATTTCACATACTGTAGACAATTCAAATAAAATTGTAATAAATGTTTTCATCCGGGAGCTACCCGTTTTTCCAAAATAATGCATTTCCTATGGCCAATCCTAAAATATATCATAAAATCACACACTCGTCGAAGCAAAACCCCAGTTTCAACTTACAGCAGTGTACAAATAATTCCAAAATAAGTACATTAAACAAAACCCAAAAATAAAAACGCTTAGAAGTCAATTCAAGTACCGTACATACAGACATTAATAAACTAACTCCTAAATTTTTATGTTATCATAGAATCATAAAATTCCACACAACACATATAAATGTTGAGAATACAAATAATTTTCAAAGATAGTTGTATATAATAGAATACTGTATACTAATATTTTCTTTCTCCTCTATGGCCGTCCTCCAACAAAAACCACGAACAAAAATATTATCAATATACTCTGAGAATTTTCTGTTAGTCTTCCAAGGCACTCTCTAAAAATGTTTTTTTTCCAAGAGCATTTCCTTTTCAATGAAAATACTGCCACAACAGGGAAATCCAATATCTATATTAGAAAAACTATAGCCAATGTTTCATGCAAATATACTAAATAATAGATTGTTTTAATCTCACTGGGCTTAACAAACTAAAGATCTGATGTTGCTTGACCACCATTGTTTAAAAGTGAAAAGAATAATTCTACGGAAATTAAACATAATATTTCAACTCCGAGAAAATCGGACAAATTAGAATAAAGAGAAAACAATTGAACATTAAGTAACTCGTAAAAACAATGGAAAACACATGATTAACAATATCCTGTGATCCAAAAAAAAATTAACTCAAAATTTAACGCGAGGGGAAAAAAACTTTCAGCTTAGGAAAAATCCTCAAGAAAAAAAAAAATATTGCCACAAGATTAGCGAACGAAACTTACCGATTTTTATATAGCCCGTAGCAATATTAAAAGGCAAACACGAAAACACAAAAAAATGGGCAAAACAAAATTGAAAGGAATATAATTCACTAAGAAAATACTGAACGGAAAGTAAAACACTAATTGATCGCTTCCAAAATAGAAGACTCCATGAAAATATCAATCAATCAAACTTCCAAAATTCAATTAAAAATGAAACTCGAAAAAAAAAATCTTAAACGAGTGTATTTCGGTAGAGTCCACACATTTGGACAGAATGTTAAAATCCGAAAATTAATCTTTACAAACTCGCACTCAAATGAAAGCAATTAGTATCGACCATCGTGGTAACAAAAGAAACATTATAGGCCTACTAGCGAGCGAAAGAAAAAAAATTAATGCCGCATTTTCCTTTACCATCATTATCTCCGATAGACTGGAAATTTCACACCCAAATGCCCTGAGGGGTGTCCAATGTCAAGCCAACTCAACCCTGCTCTTCCACAGGGTCGAAACTCAACCCGATTCAGACTTTTGGAACTTTATAACAGTTTTAAGACTTTTTGTATATATCCATATATAAATAATCGATTTGGATGTCATAATTATAAATGTACCTAGCTATATCCTCAGAATGTCCAAAAGAAGTGTCATAATCCTATAGAAGGCCGATAACCTACCGGAGTTATTATATATAATACCTCAAAGTAAGCGATTATATTATAGGAATAGTCATCACAATTTTTTACAAATTCAACTAGATCAAAATAATATCGAAATGATGGATCATTAATTATTGATCTTGATATGTAGGCCTAAAGCATGTTGTTTATAAACATTGGAGCACATGGCTGCAGCTGTGGTGCCACTCCATTCGCGCCTAATCAAGATTATATTTCGGTGTATTCTTACTTAACCCTTGTCTAGCGGGGTGTTTTGGGCTATTTTGGGCATATTGAGGCCCTCCTGAATGATCAATCAAGTATCTGCATGAAAAAAAAAAAATATTTAGCAAAAAACTGGGCGCTAAAAGCTTCAAAATGAGACCAGAACGAGCTACGTAGCACTCGTGGTTCTCATACAGTGATACCAGTAACATTGGAGTTTAGCGTATTTCGGCATATTTTTCCCAGCTATTCTCACTACTGGCTACACTGCCTGCCTCTTGAGAACACAGGGAACATGAGTTAATGGGCGGCGGTAAGCCCTGGGAGTCGGCTGTCTGGCCCGCTGCGCTCCCGGCCATTTGCACTCGATTTTAACCCTTTAAAAGCCTTAATAATGCTCCTAACTTGCTGCAAATTGGTGCACGACTTAAGTCGAGCGCCGCTCTTTAAGGGTTAAATGTATATCATTCGGGTTGATTAGGTTACACAATACAATATTACTAAGTAACAGTACACGCATATATATATATAAATATCATAACATTTGTGAAATATAGGTTCGACCGCGTTAAGCACCACGGCTGCGTGAGGGCCAGTAGGAACGTAGATATATAGAGGGGTGGGTGGGTGGGGCATCTAGCCTCGTGACCTTGACCAAGAGTCAAGTTCAGAAAATCAGTGTTCGTCACGGTAATTAATATGTCACTCCTCAGAATTATTGAAATGTCTATGTATGCGAATATTTCTTGCTCTACTATTAAACAAATAAATATGTTTTATAATTTCACCTAATATGTAATGTCACAACACATCTTAAATTGTATATATTCAAATTTATTGCCGATATGTTCTGTTGTCGATTATTCCAGTCCCTGACATACGAATGCTAGACTACTCGGCCCACGGGACAGCTCAGCCAGGACAGCTCGGCTCCGTAAAAACGAGACAGCTCAGCCCCGTGTTAATTACGAGACAACTCTTAATTAACCTAACCTAACCTAACCTACACATTATGAATCGAGAGAACTAGCCTATGACATAATTATGCAAGAAACGAACATTTCGCCCACATTACACACACGCCATAAACGGGAGGCCATGTATGCAGCACCAAATCCTGTCCTCTGCGCATGCGTGAGAATCTTAGGCCCCTGGCATGATTTTTGTTATACTATTATATTAACCTAACCTAACCTAACCTAACCTAACCTAACCTAACCTAACCTAACTTAACTTAACCTAACAGTTGAGCCTAAATAACATAATACAAATATTAGGGAAAAGGCCGCGCATGTGCTGAGGACAGGATTTGGTGCTGCATACATGGCCTCACCCATAAACCCTCCACTTAGCTCTCCCCATCCTAATCCTGACTGGTCTCGTCAAATTGCCCCATAGCAAAACATGGGGCCAGTTCGGCCGAGTTGTCTCGCCGTCGTGGCCGAGTTGTCCAAAAGTGGGCCGAGCTGTCCGAGCGGAATTGTCCCATGGGCCGAGTCGTCCAGTCACCTGACAGACCTCATGGTATTTGGTATATTACGCTATTTCGCTTTTATTTTGTCTTTATTTGCTTTGTAATAATTATTCTGCAATGCATATTTACTTTCATTCTTAAAAATAGTCAGGAAAGGTTGTCCATATAATGTATATATTTAAAAGTCTGGATCGCCCCTTGTCATTTTGTGCCACCACACTTTAATGAGAGTGGGTTATCAGACTTTGGGGTGACACAAAATGCAGCTCAAGATGGAAATGACAAACTCGTTAGAAATCCAAAATGATGTTAAGAAAAACACAATTACACTGTACGTACAATAAAGATGTTAAACAGACGCACTTATAAAAACAAATAAAAAACTACTCAATTACCTTGGCTGCCGCGAGCGAGTTGAAATCGAAACGACATTAGGCCTAAGCCACTCGAGCACTTATAAAAAAAAGAAAAAAAGAAAAGTGTTTAATTGATGAACACTAGAATCACTTTAAAAATTCAGATGTATTAAAAACTAAAATTAAAGTAACCGCTTAGATCAACGTGCGGTTTTAAGAAACTTAGAAAACAAAATTAATGTTTTTGACTTGGAAAACTAATTCCCTAATAGTATTAAATACAATTTATCACTTACGAATAAAAATTTAATAATTTCATCTGGGAATCAGCGCACACCGCACACACACTTATACACATAGCAAGAGTGATAGAGTGACTGACTGAGTGAAATCGGTAAGGGTCGCCAAAATGGTCAACCTCTAGCAAGAGGCAATGGTGTTCAATATCCTAGGCTAGCGCTTGTTGGGTTAATTTTTTTTTATTTTCCCCTCCATACCTCATATCACTTTTCCACATCCCCCCCCCCCCCCCCCTCAATTACCACCTATTTTCCCTGTTATTCCCTTATTCATTGGTATATTTTCGTGTAAACATCTCCAAAACCGATCCTAGGCTGTGGTCATGTGTGAGTTACGTAAGGTAGAGACTGGGAGAGTGTGAGGGAGTAGCTCAGTACTGCTTCAACCCTCGAGAGAAGAGGGTGTGAGGCCGGCTGGCTCACAGTTGATGAATGAACCGCTCGCTAACAATTAGCGATTTTGACCATCCAAATGATATTTCCACTTGTTTTATTGTTGTTACAGGTTACTATCTTCATATTAAAGGTAAAATAGGCGCATATGAATAAGTAATAATGATTTTTATCGTAAAATGACGATTATAGGCAGGAATGGAGCTTAATATTGCCGCCCAGAACTGTGGTGTTCACTACACCCTGCGCGCGCTCGCCGGGTTAATGTGGAGATTGAATGGAACGGGGAAAAGCTCAGCACTATAGTCCCAGTACAAGGCCCTCCGCCTTTGATAGGGTACGACGCTGTTAAAAGTGCTATACTGTAGATAAAATTAAAATGTAAAACTTGCAAACAAAGTCAAACCAAAACTGGGACAAAGACAATAAAAAGTCAAAACAACATATCAAAATCGCTATGTGGAAATGAAGTCAGGAAAAGCAGCTGGAGATATTGGGGTAAAATGGTCACAGAGCTGATTAACCCTCCTGGCCCGGGCTAGCCCTCCGGATGACAGTGCGGGCTACCCGGGCGATCTGGCCGAAAAACGTCTAGGCCTAGGCTACCGTATTTTTGTTTATTTTAACTGCTAGAAATTTCCCACGCATCTATAAACGTAGTGCGGTTTTCAATCTGTAGACTGGTGTTGAGTAGAGCTCTGTAAGTCAACTGGTTCAGTTGTGATGACGATTTCAGTGGAGCGAATTTTTCCGCGATGTTGACACTAATTTCGTCTTACGTCACAACAATAACATTGATCCGACGTCTCCTTATTGTTTTCGGAGGTGCGGTGACACAACGATCGGCTTTGTTTACATGCGTCGGACGCACAGCGTTCAGACCAAGCTTAATAGCCTTTCAAGCTTACTGCCTTTTAATAGCATCAAGTCATGAAAGTCGGCGAAAGGGTCTTTGAATGCATGATCAGGGAAAGTGTTGCTATCAGCGACATGCAGTTTGGCACAACTGATGCTATCTCCACTCTTAGGCAAATGCAAGAAAAGTACCTAGAGAAAAACAGGGAGTTATACCTAGTTTTTGTAGATCTGGAGAAGGTCTTTGACCGGGTGCCCAGGGAGGTAGTGCAGTGGGCTATGAGAAAACTGAGTAGAAGAGTGGCTGGTGCTAGTGATAATGAGAATGTATGAGGGGTCACGGGCAGTAATTAGAGTAAACAGGGGCCTGAGCGAAGAGTTCCCAGTGAATGTTGGAGTTCACCAAGGTTCAGTTCTAAGCCCATTACTGTTTGTTTTAGTCCTGGAGGCTCTGTCAAGGGAATTTAGGACAGGACTCCCATGGCAGATGTTATATGCAGATGATCTAGTTCTTATTGCAGATAGTGCGCAGGAAGCAGAGGCGAAGTTCAAAAGATTGAGGGAAGGTATGGCAAATAAGGGTCTAAGAGTTAACATAGATAAATCAAAGGTCATGATTAGTGGAGTATGGCGTGGAACTATGGAAAGAAGCGGCGACTATCCATGCGCAGTACAGTAATTACTCCAATTTTGCGTGTTCTGATTTTGCGAAACCCCAATTTTGCGACCGAGACCCCCAAAATGCCATTTTTGATGAAAACCTAATTTTACGATGTAACTCTACTTTTGCGGGTGGCGCCATAAGAAAGTGGGGCTATCCGCACTAGTTTTCGGGGGGGAGGGGTGGCTGGGTCATGACGTCAGGCCGCGCTGCGGCCCGACGTCACAATCCAAGCTCTGTATCCTTCCGCTTACAAACGTTATCTCTCCAGTCTCGCAATACTGCAAATGCTCAATTGCTCATTTAATTTGATTTTCTCAAGGATAATGATAATGTCTTATGTTTTTCTGTATTTTTTCTTTATTGTGGGATGTATAATTACATGTATGTGTGTACAAACAAAGCAAATAAATGACGGAAATCACGAAAAATTGGGCCGTCACTGATGAAATGTCGACCATATTCATTTTCCCCCATAAGGTTAGTTAATAACCCCTCAGACCCGGCTATGTATTCCATACCGAAACCCGGGGGTTTTTGCCGAAAAACTTCTACGCCTAGGCTACCGTATCTTTGTTATTTTGACTGCTTCCGCATTCCCGCGCATCCCCAAGCGTAGATGTGTTTCGTACCTGTAGAATGGCGTTAAGTAGAGCTCTCTTAAGTCAACTGGTTCAGTTGTGATGACGATTTCCGTGGAGATAACTTTGTGGCGATATCAGCCACTTTACACTACTTTTCACTACTTAACAATAACATACAGGCACACACAAACAAGGACGCCTCTCCTTCTTGTGGTCGGAGATGCGCGGCGTCGGTCCAACCGGCTGTTGTTTACATTCGTCGGACGGACGGCTTTCAAAACAAGCTTACAGGCTTTCAAGCTGCCGGAGCCTCAGAGCCCTAACGGGTTCCGCGGGGGTGTTTTTTATGGATGCCTCAGAGCCCAACCGGGTCTGAGGGGTTAATCCAATTTTGCGAATTCCACT
>JAGKTK010056306.1:0-11054 GCA_018397895.1 Paralithodes camtschaticus | reverse complement strand
CACTTACTCCACCTCCCCAACCTCCCTCACTCCACCTCCCAAACCCCCCTCACATGACCCTTTAAGATTTCTCTTGACTTGTTGGAAGATAATGGATGTTTTGGAAATGGTGATGGAGAGCCCTTGGGAAACACTGGTGTGAGGATAAATGGTGATGGTGAGCCCTTGGGAAACACTGGTGTGAGGATAAATGGTGATGGAGAGCCCTTGGGAAACACTGGTGTGAGGATAAATTGGTAAGGTTCACACGCACATACGCACACACACACTCTCTCTCTCTCTCTCTCTCCCTACCTACCTATCTATCTATCTATCTACTGAATATATGAAGCGTACTGTCTATGTATATATATTATTATTTAAGATTTAAAACATAAAAAACAAAAACATTAACAAAAAATCCCCGTAGACATTTGTTTCCACTGCTGGTATCTTTCTTCTATGTTTTTTTTTTTTTTTTTTTTAAGACTTCCGTCTACGTATTGTGAAAAACCTGTTATCCTCCGGCAAATTGTGGGGTTGAGTGAGTGAAGGGGGGGACAGTGAATGAAGGAGGATACATGTTTTTCATAATACGCGTTGCTAGCCCCAAACGCGCGAGCAACTGTGGCTTTCAACCATCCGACACATCCCCTTTTATTTATGTGCATCACACATGTTAAATACAAATAAAGTTTTTTTTTTTTTTCTATGTTGATTGCCGACCCATAAGTTGGAGATATTTATGGGTGTGGAGAGAGCCCTCCGCATTACTGTCCTTGCCTTCAACCTTAAAACACGTACGCTTTCATTATATTTAAAGCCGGACTGCCTGGTAAGAACTGCAAAGTCTGTATAGTTTGTGTATCTATGTAACTCTCTCTAGCTCTCTCTATCTATCTATCTATCTATTTTTATGTCTATCTATCTATCTATCTATCTATCTATCTATCTAACTATCTATCTATCTGTATATGTGAGGGAGAGAATGTCAACTAAAATGCTAACCCTCCAGACAAACAGAGACAGACATACGAGTAAACAAGACGGCCGTAATGTGTACTGTATTATAATGGGACAGCATAACACGCCGTAATGCAACCATGGTCTCTTAAGGGGAGGTAGTCGCTTTTTATCGACCTCCTTCTCCTTCATGTTTAGCATAATAGTTTTGAGATTTTAAGACGTTCGTTCAGTTAGTTTGGCGATTTTGAGACCTTTCGCCTCATTTCTTTGTCAATTTTAAGAGCTTTCGTGCCATTTACGTGTCGATTTTTTCCTGGCGAGCGATAGCGAGTCTGTTATTTTAAAAGTAATTGGCCTTCGGCGGCCGGAACATTTTTCTACTAAAAATGTACAAATTTAACCTGAAAGGGGTTCTAGGGGGTATTGTTTAAAGCTCGATGAATGTCTAGCGAGGAAACAAAAAAAAAAAAAAAAAAAAAAAAAAAAAAATATATATATATAATAATTATAATAATAATATTCAAATATATAGGCCAAAACACAGGCACTACTCCCGTAAGATCATTTTCTACTTTGTTATAAGTGATTTGGTACACCAGAGCACACAGGAACGAGAAGGGCACCCGGTAGAGCGCATACCTCCGCGAACGCTGGCTGGTTCTTTACCATTAACCCTTTGAGTACCAGCGACGTGGGTTATCTTGTATTCTAGCTATATGTAGACGATATTGTGCAGCTTCGGAAGGATCCGTGGTAGTTAAAGGGGGTTGGCGGAGATAGTTTGATGCCTTATTATCGCTAGAGGTCCTTCCTAAGCTTAATAAAATTGTCTATCAGTTGCCAGAATATGAGGAAAAGGACCTCCCCCGGTACTGAAGGGGTTAGTAGTATAGGCCTACATTGGCTTTGGGATATCTGCAGGGTTCTGTGATAGGATTCCGATCGCCTCTTAAAAGGGGAGGCAGACCGTTTTTCGGGACCCTCTTCTCCCTAATGTTTAACCCCACTAGTTTTGAGATTATAAGACGTTCGCCCATTTCATAGTATGGCGATTTTAAGACCTTTCGTCCCATTTTGTTGTTAATTTTAAGACCTTTCGTGCCATTTACGTGTCGATTATTTGCTGACGAGCGATAGCGAGCCTGCAATTTCAAGAGGAACCGGCCTTCGGCCGGGCCATTTTTCTACCGAAAAATGTACACATTTATCTTGAAAGGGGGTCTAGGGGGTGTTTTTCTAAGCTTGATGGAGGTCTAGGGAGGAAACTAAACAATATATATGAATAAATTAATTAATAGACCAAACAAACGGCCAGTCTCCCCTTAAGTTTGAATAACTTCTTTTTTTGGAGCATATCCTATCTGCCTACCAATTATCATGACAATCGGTTCCTAACTTTGTGAGATATGCCCTCAATTATCGTGAAAATCTCCGGATCGCCTCCTAAATCGAATCACTTCTTTCTTGGAGCATAATTATCCTATAATTATCCTATGTGCCCTTAAGCTGAATACAATTGTCTACTGATACCCAGAATAATAGGACAAAGGCCATCACATATAGAAAGAGTGGATTTAACTCATTAATCGCAACTGTAATTCACCCCTTGCGAGTTTCAAGCTATAAGGAAGTTGGAACTGTAGATATTGATATAATAATCTAATGTATTAATTTCACTCCCAACACCAAACACCTCCCAATGCAATTAATAAAGGCATGCAATATTTATGTAGGTCTCTGGAGGATAGAATGTATTATTAATCTGGGTTTATATGCAATACAATCATATTTTAGATCGTAATTCTGCTAAATATCGATATAATAACTCCAACTTCACTATAGCCTGTAACTCGCAAGTGGTCAATTACGTATAGCGTGTTGTAGTGACGTCAAGGGAGGAATGGCCAGTCAAATGAAGATCAATGTTGCTACACCTAGGGAAAGGTGCCAGCGTTGCCAATTTAGCGCTTTTATCTGCTAGCATTACAAGTATGTATTTCCCTTTTAATTTATTTTGACGTTTAACAACACGAAATCTAGCTATATTCTTGTTACTTGGTATATTTATAAGTGATATTCCATAGATTACATACTTTTTCTAGTGATCTTAATCCTAATTTCTATCAAGTAAGGTATTGCTACGAATTTAGCGGTATGTGGCAACACTGATTCCCCAGCCAATGTCAACAACAGTATTCTCCCGCGCTTATTAGTATTCTCCTGCGCTTTCTGGAGAGCTTATGTGTCGGTCCGCTCGTCATTTGTTTCTTTACGAGGACGGGGGCGTGATTGGGGGCTTAGGGCGCGTTTTTGTTTACCTCTTCAACTCGATGACACCTTTTTACCATATACTCTGGCTAAAATGTGACGATTTCATGTAGTTTAAGAAGGACCTATGTTATTCAGAGTGTATAATGAGATCGTATTTACCCCTTTGAGTCCTAGAGGTAGATTATAAGGTAAAGAAAATCGACTAACGGTAACCAGAATAAGAGGCAAATTACGTCATCGTGCTGAAGGGGTTAAGGGGATACGGGTATAAAATCGGGAGTTTGACT
Organism: Paralithodes camtschaticus; assembly: GCA_018397895.1. Lineage (NCBI taxonomy): Eukaryota > Metazoa > Arthropoda > Malacostraca > Decapoda > Lithodidae > Paralithodes > Paralithodes camtschaticus. Next base: position 7,551 of record JAGKTK010056306.1, on the reverse strand, counting down.
GTTAAGGCTGACAGAAATGGCCTACCTGGATTTCTGAAGTTTGTTTTGTCTGTATAAGTTTCGAAACATCACCTCGTTGAAAAAAAATATATATATAACCCGTACAGTCGCGTTCATTAATTCGATGCATTCTGAAACTTCGAAAAAAATAAGGGGAGATGGGTCATTTTTCTGGTCCCCCTTCTTCCTCATGTTTAGCTCCATTAGCCATCAGATTTTATGTCGTTCGGCTCATTAGTTTGGCGATTTTAAGAACTTTCGCTCCATTTCTTTGTCATTTAGGTGTCGATTTTTTCCTGGCGAGCGACAGTGAGCCTGTAATTTTAGGGGGAATCGGTCTTTCGCCGGGACATTTTTCTACCGAAAAATTTAAAAAATCAATTGAAAGGGAGTCAAGGGGGGTGTTTATTTAGGCTTGGTGGAGGTCTATCGAGGAAACTAAACAATAGATACATATGTAAATATATAAACCAAAAAATGACCGCTACCCCCTTAAAGTGGTACCCGTCTTGCAACTCCATCCCACCCCTACTCTGTGCAACTCTCCAACCCAAGAGTGAAACGTTACTCTCAAACTTTCTTCTACTCAACAGTTGAGCTCTGGAACTCTCTCCCAGAATCAGTTTTTCCCACTTCCTATGACTTAAATTGCTTCAAACTCCGTGTGTCCAGGCATTTTGGCTCGAACGTCCCTTGATTTTGGCCCTGTCACTCTTTCAACTATGGGGGAGGCACTCGCTATAGACAGTTATGCCTTTTGCCTCCCTCAATCACATAGAAAAAGAAAAAAAAGGAACCTACACAATACAAATATCAGGTAAGACATTAATATCAGGTAAGACATTAATATCAGGTAAGACATTAATATCAGGTAAGACATTAATATCAGGTAAGACATTAATATCAGGTAAGACATTAATATCAGGTAAGACATTAATAAGTTTCAATTCAACCCGAGACAGTGTCCAAATATATTATGTAACCGCATTAACCTCTTGAGGATTATTTAAACGATTTTATTCAGCTTAGTATGGATCTCTAGGAAGCAAAGGGGTAAAGACTATCCTAACTATTCCTCCACAACTTTCTCCTAAGCTGAATAAAATCGTCTAATGGTAGCCAACATAAAAAGCGTCGCATTTCTCAAGGGGTTAATGATCGCGACTGTACGTGCATAATATATATATATATACCGGTATATTAATATATATATTATATGAAGGATCAATCTAAACTGTACCCTTCCCCTTAAACTCTACGGGGTGAGCACATACACATTGAACCTTTTGAATCTCTCCTATAGTCTATTCGCTGTAAGTGGCCAGAAATCATGACCTCTAACCTCTGTAACTCAAAAAGATCTAGAGCAAATTGGCTGTAAATTTCCACATATATTTCTTGACTGACTCTTCCCAAATGGTAGAACTATTAGCCGATTACGCTAGTCGTCTTTGAGTTATGAGGGGTTTGAAGTCATGATTGCTCGCCTACTTCCAGCGAATAGACTATATCCCCATACATACAGTGTTTAGTATTGTTGCAGATCAATTCTATATATGGTATATAATATTCTGAAGATGTAATGGTTTAGATGCTTATGTTCTGGGTGTGGTGTCCCGAGTTCGAATCCCGGGAAGACCATAATATGCTTTCATTAGTTTATTCAAGTGCATTGGGGTTTGTAATTGATGATTGAAGTTAAGAACGGGGTGTTACTTAATATAGTATTCTGAAGATGTATTACATATGCTATAATCCATTCCTTATAAGTAGGCCAAAAAAAAAACTCTGTATCTCCTTAAGGGCTAGAGCAAATGGGCTGTAAATGACCACACCTCTTCCTTGGCTGACTCTTCCCAAATAGTAGATTATATGAGCTCGATTATTAAAATAGTTTTTTTTAGGGGCGATGGGTTTTTTTGTGGTTCCCCTTCTTCCTCTAATTTAGCCCCATTAGTTTTCAGATTTTATGACGACGGGCTCATTAGTTTGGTGATTTTAAGACCGTTTGTCCCATTTCTTTGTCAATATTAATATTTTTTGTGTAATTTAGGTGTCGATTTTCCCTGGCGAGCGATAGCGAGCCTGTAATTTAAGAGGAACCGGCCTTCGGCCGGAACATTTTTCTATCGAAAAATGTACAAATTTATCTTGAAGGGGGTCTTGTGTGTGTGTTTTTTGTTTTTATCATTATTATTTAAACAAAAATCTTGGTGAAGGTCTAGGGAGGAAACCAAAACAATATAGCCTATACAAATGAACAAATAAATACCCCCCGGCACCCCACGGCTCAGGGGGTTAGTGGGCCAGATTATTGGCCTAATTAGACTGAACAGACTATAGTGATATGGTATTGATGTTGACCAGCTTATATTAATTGTTACTTGTTGTGTTGTTGCAGGCACAGCCGAGAAATACAGACAATATTGAAAGAGTGGTAATTGGAAACGATATATGATGATACAAAGTGATTTAAATATGTATTGTTTATATATTTATGTCGACAAAACTGGCTTGCCTAAAGGAGTAGAAAGTAAAGAATGAGAGAGAGAGAGATTAACAAATAACTTCAGACCTGTAGCCTACATAGTGGCGATAAAAAACTTGAAACCTTTACCTAGTGGCCAAAAAAAAAAAAAAAAAAAAAAACAATGAAGCCAGAACTGAACTGAGTAGATGTGAGGGTGTATATTTTGATAACATATTATTATGTTCTACTAAAATGAAACTAGTGGATGAATTTATTTAAGGGGGGTCACCCGCTTTTTTTTTATCTTTCTCTCATTATCTCTCTTTCCCTGGCTTGCATCCATTCGGCCCCATTCAGCCAACTGTTTTAAGACGTTTATCCCCATCCATTTCTTCCTGGCGAGCGATAGCGAGCCAGTATTGTATGGAGAAATCTGGCTTTGCCGGAGATTTTTTTTTCTATCGACAAATTTACACATTTAGCTTGCTGTCAAAACGAAAAATATATATGCTGGCTCGCTACCGCTCGCAAGGAAAATATTGACTCCTGGATGGGGTAAACGTCTGAAACAGTAGGCTGAATGGGGCCGAATGGATACAAGCCAAAGAGAGAGGGAGAACAGAAGAAAAAAGCGAGGTGGGCTCCCTTAACAAATGTATTAGGTCGGTTGAAATGGAAAGAAAATATTAATACAGTGGATTGCTTCAACCTTCCAGAGGAGAGATATAAAATGTGCTTAGTAGATACAAGTTATGCAAGGAAATGTGCTTAGTAGATACAAGTTATGCAAGGAAAAACTAAACGAATGGAATATTTGATACTTGAAAACTGTTTGAAATTCACGGCATGAAATAATGATTTAATTTCAACTTGTACTAGAAAGATGACATAGGGATAGACAAATGAGTGAACGGTATCTGAATATGAAATATATATAAATATAAAATATGTATATACAATCAGTGAAGGAAAGAGGTTTGAAGTGAAGGAGGTGGAGAAGGAGGAAGAATGGGATGGAAGTGGAAGGGGTAGACAGTAGAAACACAATTAATGGATACAAAATGGATCTAATTATAACAAACAAAACAAAATAACGGTAAGGGAAAATATGACTAGAGGTGGAATGGAAAACCAATGAACTAGACGTAGTATATCAAGAAGAAACATATTGGTGAAACATATATATAAGTAAATGTAGAAGAAGAAACAGTGGAAAATGAATGTAAAAACGTAAAAGGAACAGTAGAAAAGAAATTATACAAGCTAAAAGAAAGCAAGAAAATAACTGAAATAATAAAATAATAAAAACACTGAAATAAGAAAATAAGAAAAAACTGAAATAATAAAATAAGAAAAAAAAAATGAATTATAAGGAAACCAAAGGAGTATAAAGTGGAAAAGGTAGAGCAAGAACCGTAAGAATAAAGGGATCGACACTGAAAAGTTGAAAAGGTAAACACAAACTAGAAGAAACACAAAAGACGAAGTAAACACAATGAACATAAGAAGTGTAAATAATAGAACAAGTGGTAATAGTGGAAGATGAGTGGAACAATTATAATTAAGAAAATCGTGTATATAATCTAATGCATATATTTCACTCCCAACACCAAACACCTCCCAATGAAATTAATGAAAGTATGTGATCCTAAACTAGAAGAAGAAAGTAGAACAATTATAATGAAGAAAATAATGTATAATAAACCAGAAGATAAGTACAACAACTATAATGAAAACAGGATGTATATAAACTAGAGGGAACTTACAAGAAAGACTGAAATATAAAGGAACCATAAATTAGAAGAAGAAAGTAGACAAAATGTAATGAAAACAAAATGATGTATATAAACTAAAGGAAACTTACAAGAAAGACTGAAATACAAAGGAACCAGAAATTAGGAGTAGAAAGTAGAAATATCATAATGAAAAATCAGGATGAATATAAACTAGAGGAAACTTACAAGAAAAACTGAAATACAAAGGAACAAGAAAATAGAACAATGATAATAAACAAGGATGTATATAAACTAGAGGAAACTTACCAGAAAGACTGAAATACAAAGGAACCAGAAATATGATGATGGTTGCGGCCCACCTCTTGCTTGTCAACCACTTCTTCCTCAGCTTGACCAACAACGCTCCACACGTCCTGGCATCATCATCATCATCATCATTTCCTGGCGCCAACAGTAAGTTATATAATATATTTTTCTTAATTTTATTGATTTTATTGATTATTATTCTTTTAAATATGCAATTGGCTCCAGACTCTCAAGTGGCTAAAATAAATAAACATATTAATTTAAGAAAAAAAAAATATATATATATACAAAAAAAGTATATACCGGTACTGTATATATACAGTATATATATATATATCATCATCATCCGATAGGAGTCCACTGCTGGACAAAGGCCTCCCTAACTTTTTCCATGACTCCCGAGACTTTGCCAGTCGTTGCCATGTTACCCCTGCAGTCTTTTCTATCTTGTCTCTCCACCTCCTGTCTGGTCTTCTTACATGGAATAGGGTATAGTGTTTCTGGAAACCTTTTCACATAACAAATCTGATCTACGTGAAACAAACTTCTTTAAGGGGGCCCACCTCATTTTGTTTCTCTCTTTCGCCCTCTTGCTCTGGCTTGTATCCATTCGGCCCCGTTCAGCCAACTGTTTTAAGACGTTTATCCCCTTCTAGGTGTCGATTTCTTCCTGGCGAGCCATCATTGTATGGAGAAATCCGGCTTTGCCGGAGAAATTTTTCTATCGAAAAATGCACAGATTTAGCCTGCTGTCAAAAACAGTTTTTAAAATCGACACCTGGATGGGGATAAACATCTTAAAACAGTAGGCTGAATGGGGTCGAATGGATACAAGCCAGGGAAAGACAGAACAGGAGAGAAAGATAAACATAAAATGGTGACCCCCTTAAGAAGTTGTAAATAAAACAGTTCTTCAGTAGAGCAGCTTAAGAGACTGTAGATAATATTTCGTATACGTCAAAAAGGACTGGAGTTCTCGAAAAGGGGTTCCAGTCCTGACGTTATGATTTACTTACAGTGTGCTGGCTTAATAATCCAATAGGGTTGATGGCCTCTGAAGTCCTATTTTAACTAAATTTTGCATATATCCTATTCCTTAGGGAATGGACTGCCTGGGTTCCAGTCCTGAAAATGTACTTGACTTGCAGTGTGCTGGCATAATAATCCAGAAAGTTTGATAGCCTCTGAAGTCCTATTTTAACTAACTCATTTTAACTAACTATTTTGTATACGGTTCTCTGCAGTGAGTATACCGCACTACACAATATCTCTCTTTCAATTCCAGTATCTCCTCATAATGGACAGGAAGGTTTTTGAGATACTAACTAATCCTTATAACTCCTTGTAATTATATCCCTCTTCTCTCTCTCTCTCTCATCGTTCCCTCCTCTTTAGCATCTTTGACTATTTCATGATGTTTTACCGAGAATACTGGCCTCTCTTTTATTATACCTCCTCCCTCACTCTCTCTCTATCTATATATCTCTCTCTCTCGCTCACTCTCTCTCTCGCTCACTCTCTCGCTCACTCTCTCTCTCTCTCTCGCTCGCTCTCTCTCTCTCTAGCTCTAATGTTAGCCAGAATATCGTGGAAGCAAGGTGATAATACTGAGAGAGGTACACCGAGGGACCGCTAACAATTATAGTGATCTGTTATTGTGTGGTGTCCCGAGTTCGAATCCCGGGACGACCATATAATTATGCTTTCATTAGTTTATTCAAGTACATTGGATTTTGTAATTGATGATTAATGTTAAGAACGGGGTGTTACTTAATTGTATACAAAACACACTTATATATTCGTACCTAAAGTTTATTAACCCCTTTCGTACCGGCCACGTCTTTTTAGTTTTATTCTAGCTAGGCTTAGACGATTTGGTGCAGTTCAAGAAGGATCTGTGGTAGCAAAAAAGGTTAAGCGAGATAGTTCGAAGCCTGTTCATTGCTGGTGGGCCTTATTTAATTGCTGGTGGGCCTTATTTAATTGCTGGTGGGCCTTATTTAATTGCTGGTGGGCCTTATTTAATTGCTGGTGGGCCTTATTTAATTGAATGAAACCGTCTAATAGTAGCTAGAGCTTAATCAAGAGGACGTCGCTGGTACAGCAATTTTGAGACCTGTCGCTTCATTTCTTTGTTAATATTAAGACCTTTCGTGCCATTTAGGTGTAATTTTTTTTCCTGGCGAGCGATAGCGAGTCTGTAATTATAGAAGTAACCGGCCTTCGGCCAGAAAAATGTTCTACCGAAATATTTACAAATTTATATCGAAGGGGGTCTTGTGGGTGTTCTTTTAAGTTTGATGTAGATTTAGAGAGCAAACTAAACCCCCTCCTTAAACCATTGAGCCGAACCAGTAAATTATGCAGCACAATACCGTCTGCTGCGTCCCCTTAACCCTTTCAGCACCATGACATATTTTTATCGTATCCTGGTTACCATTAGACAATTTGCTTTAGCTTATATTCTACCTCTAGGACTCGATGGGGTTAATATGATCTCAATGAACGCTCTGAAAAATAAAATAAAACTAATATATATATTCATCCATCTTGTTCTGTCTGTGTAGCTCAATGTCTATTTATTCTCTCTCTCTCTCTCTCTCTCTCTCTCTCTCTCTCTCTCTCTCTCTCTGTCTCTCTCTCTCTCTCTCTCTCTCTCTCTCTCTCTCTCTCTCTCTCTCTCTCTCTGTGTGTGCCAGACAGACACTGATTTATGTGGATCAATACGCTATATCTGAAGACCTATATCATGACCTTCTATGATATGCCTGCTGCTATAATTGCCTAGCTATAATATATGAGGTAGCTATTATTGATCCATCCACTGCTATAATTGGCTAGCTATAATATATGAGGTAGCTATTATTGATCCATCCACTGCTATAATTGCCTAGCTATAATATATGAGGTAGCTATTATTGATCACTGCTATAATTTACTATAATATAATATATGAGGTAGCTATTATTGATCCATCCACTGCTATAATTGACTAGCTATAATATATGAGGTAGCTATTATTGATCACTGCTATAATTG
>JAGKTK010056305.1:0-11054 GCA_018397895.1 Paralithodes camtschaticus | reverse complement strand
GCTCAAATGGGCGACCTGGCCCGTTCCACGTTTGCAGGTGGTATTCTTATGCAGTTTGGCCTGGCGAGTCCAAATCTGTCCTCAGAATTGGGATAGCTGGTGAAATAGAGGTACTGGAGCGTCTCATTTTGCCGAGTTTTGAAGGTACGTCAAAAGTAAGTCCATATTCGTGTTCCCCGTCAAAAACTAGTCTAGAAAAAGGTGTGGTTGCATCAGTCTGCGACAATTTTCCCGACCGCTATCTCCGAGCCCTTCCCGGAAACTCTTTGAATAGTGGGAACAAATATGGTGAAAGAAAGAAAGGGTCGCTGTCAGACTGATATATGGGGGCATATGTTCCAAAAATATTTTCGATGTGGGAGGCCCGGGGTGTTTGTACGCGTGGCACGTAAGTACGGCTACCCTTTACCTATAAAGGAATTTTTTATCTTGTGGCTTAATCACGAGTGAGGCCCGCAAGACGAGAACCGAGTGTGTGTGTGTGTACTTACTCTAGTTGTACTTACTCTAGTTGTATTGCGGGAGTGAGCATGCTCGTTATTTCCCGCCTCCTATATGTGTAGGTGTTTTATGTATCGTTGGAATGGCTGTGGATGTGTGTGTAGTCTGTATTTTTAGCCAATTGGCGACATCGGAAACGAAGGCTTAGGGTGGATCTGTATGGTACCATTCTCACTATAGACGGTACCGTCTCGCCCGAAGGCTTAGGTAGCCATCAGCTTAGGTGAACCATATGATACCCATCTCGCCTTGTACCATTTTTGCCAACCCCAGATGGGACGTCACAATGTCATCCATTATTTACAGCTAGGTGAACTGAGGCTAACACATGAAAGGAGACAAGCCCAATTTGTCTCCGCCCGGCCGGGGGATTGAACCCCCGACCCCTCATGTGTGAGACGAGAGCGCTACCTACTAGGCTACGGGCTGTGTATGTGCATGCGTGTGTGTGTGTGTGTGTGTGTGTGTGTGTGCGTGTATGCATGTTTATGCGGCTGCCTTTTACCCATATTATTCGGAGAAGGCAAGGAATTTTTTATCTTGTTGATTAATCACGAATGAGTTCCGAAGCGAGTGTGTGTGTGTGTGTGTGTGTGTGTGTGGGTGAGTTTTCTTTACTCAAAAAGGCCTAGAGCAAATGGACTGTACATTTCCACATCAATTTCCTGGGTGACTCTTCCCAATTGGAAGAAATGATAGCTGGATTACACTGTTCAAGAATTTTGGCCTAGTTATTTGGAACAGGGTGTTATGTTAGGCTAGGTTAAGTTAGAGATATTAGGCTAGGCTAGGCTAGGTTAGGTTAGAGATATTAGGATTAAGCTCGGTTCACACGTACCTGTCCTGAGCTCCCGTCCTTCCCCGACCACCAAAAACTGTTGGACGGCATCAAACGGATTACCTTGTGTCCCGAGTGGGCCCGAGTGGCCACGTGTGGCCCTGATGCCCGACCTCAACACGTCACCGCCCCGGAAGACGGTGCATGCACGGCTAGTGGACGGAGATCTCAACACGTGACCGCCCCGGCAGACGGATCATGGGCGGCGACTTGGTGCCACGACCAGTCCCTTTGGAAGGCGACCTAATAAGTCTGAATACGACCTGTCTGAGACGCACTGTGACGGCACTGCGACGACACTGCGACCACAATAAGATGGACGCAGTGTCGTCGGCGATGGCCCCCATCATGCATATATATTGGGGCGTGGCACAGAGACACCTCAGTCTCAACCAGCGTGCCGCCCATATAACTTCTCCTGCCGAGTGTCCCTCAACATTGTACCCCGTCTCAGGCATCTGTCATCTTAAGTCAGGAAGAGACGTCAACCTTGGTAGATACATACGATAATTTTATCAAGTCAGTATTCAATGCACAAAATAAATACATCCCCAAAAGAAAATTTAGATCAACACAGAACCAACCCAAATGGATGAATAATAGACTATTAGATCTTCTAGGATAAAAGAGAGGAATATATAGAAAAATTAGAAAAGGCGAAATTCACCTACTTGCTTACTATCAGAATCTATCAAGACAGGTAAAAAAGAATATTAGGAAAGAAAAAAGAAATTATGAAATTAAGGTTGCCAATGACTCAAAAAATAATCCTAAAGCTTTTTACCAACTATATAAATCCAAGGTTAGAGATGTAATTGGTCCCCTTAAAACTTCGATAGGAGAAATGACAGAAAATGATTTAGAAATGTGCAGTACATTAAATAGTCAATTTCTTTCCGTTTTCACTAATGAAAATTTGGCACAGTTTCCAGAAGTCCGTAAGGTATATAGCGATAGTATAGAAAATAGGTTAAGTGCGGTTACTATAAGTAGAAATGATGTGCTTAAGGAAATTGACAGACTGAAACCTCATAAATCGCCTGGTCCTGATGAGGTATATGCTAGAGTATTAAAAGAATGTAGGGATGAGTTAAGTTACCCATTAAAAAATTTATTTAACAAGTCATTGGAGACAGGTATAGTTCCAGAAGCTTGGAAGCTTGCAAACGTAGTTCCGATCTTCAAAAAAGGTGACAAATCAATAGCATCCAATTACCGTCCCATTAGTCTTACATCAATCATAGGAAAGCTACTAGAGTCAATTATTGCTAGTAAAATTAGAAACCACTTAGATACATTTAATTTAATAAATTCTTCTCAGCATGGATTCACTCAGGGACGTTCTAGCCTTACTAATTTGCTTAGTTTTTTCTCAGAGGTATATGAAGCAGTAGATAATGACAAGTCATATGATATAATATATTTAGATTTCAGTAAAGCTTTCGACAGAGTCCCCCATGAGAGATTGATGAGAAAGGTTGAGGCGCATGGAATAGGTGGGGCGTTGTTGGGATGGATTAGGTCATGGCTAATTGGTAGGAAGCAGAGAGTCAGCATAAATGGTACGAAGTCAGAATGGGGATCAGTCAAAAGTGGTGTCCCCCAGGGATCTGTATTAGGTCCTCTGTTGTTTGTTATATACATAAATGACCTTGATTTAGGTATAACTAGTAGGATAAGTAAATTTGCAGACGATACCAAAATGGGGAGAACAATTGATTCAGATAGAGATATAGAGTGCCTCCAAAGGGATCTAGATACCTTACACGAATGGTCAGTAAATTGGCAGATGAAGTTTAACATTGACAAATGCAAGGTATTAAAGATAGGGAAGATGCATACAAATGTTAAATATAAACTAGCTAATGTGGAATTAAAAAACTCGAATTGTGAGAAAGATCTAGGTGTGTTTGTTAGCAATGATTTGAAGCCTAGACAACAGTGTATAAGCGTTCGAAACAAGGCAAACAGGATTCTCGGGTTCATCTCTAGGAGTGTGAGTAACAGAACTGCTGATGTTATCTTAAAACTTTACTTGTCATTAGTGAGACCCCATATGGATTATGCTGTTCAATTTTGGTGTCCTTATTACAGAATGGACATAGATTCATTGGAGAGAGTACAACGTAGAATGACAAAAATTATCCATAATATTAGAAATCTTCCGTATAAAGAAAGGTTGAAGAAATTAGGCTTACATTCGTTAGAGAGACGCAGAGTTAGAGGGGATATGATAGAGGTGTTCAAGTGGGTTAGTGGGACATGACAAATGTACTAAAGCTCAGTGATAGCGAAAGAACTCGTACCAATCGTTTCAAATTAGATAAATTTCGTTTCAGAAAAGATATAGGCAAATATTGGTTTGGTAACAGAGTTGTAGATGGGTGGAATGGACTACCAAGTGCTATAGTGGGATTAAAAACGATAGGGAGCTTTAAGATAAAATTGGATAAGCATATGGACGAGAAGGGTTGGGTGTGAAGGGGGATCAGCAGGGTTGGGCCAATCAGCGCTCTGCAGACCCCCGTAATCCTGCGTTAATCTCTAACCGTTTTGGTAAGATGATCCTCAGGGTATTAGAGTGTTGAGCCTATAATTGGGCTTTGTAATTGGGGTTGTGTGGGACAGGGATCTGCCTTGCTTAGGCCAATCGGCTTTCTGCAGACTCCCATTTTCTTATGTTCTTATGTTCTTAACATGGACGCCACTCTGTTGAATCAAGTGCAGCTGTACATGGATTGCAACGTACAACTGTGCTCAACGGTCCTAACTTTCATGGAAATTGTGAGCGAGCTGAAGAAGAGAAGAAAAAAGCGAAGTGTGTGGGTGAAGCCATACCTATTGAGGAGGGAGACCTATGGCCACTACCACACCCTCATGAGGGAATTGTCAGCAGAGGATCCAGAACTGTACCGGAGCTTCCTGCGGCTCGACGAGGGTCTCTTCAACGAGATATGCGAGCGTGTGCGGCCTCGGCTGGAGAAGAAGACCACCTTCTGGAGGAGGCCCCTGGAGGTAGGGCTGAGAGTGGCCATAACCTTGCGATTTTTCGCAAGTGGGAACTCCTACGCCAGTCTCAGATTCGTTTTCCGTGTAGCCAAGAACACCATCTCCCTACTTGTTCACGAGACGTGTGAGGCCATCGTTGGAGCCTTTTCTGACGAGGTGTTCCACTTCCCCACGACACCAGAGGAGTGGAAGGCCATTGCACACAGGCTCTCAAGTTGGTGGGACTTCCAACACGCACTAGGGGCGATCGATGGGAAACATATTCGGATCAGGAACCCGTCATACGGTGGATCAAAGTAATACAACTATAAAAAGTTCTACTCTGTTGGCCTACTTGCAGTCGTGGATGCGGACTACAAGTTCATCCATGTGGACATCGGCAGCCCTGCATGCGAGTCAGACGCCGGGTGCTTCCTTAAATCCCCACTAAATGAATTCATCAACTCCAACCATGCAAACTTCCCACAACCTGAGCCCCTGTCCAACGCCCGTCACCAATATGTACCCTACTACTTTATCGGTGACAACGCCTTCAGCCTTCGTCCGTGGATGATGATTCCGTATCCACAACGGGGTCTGGGCCACGATGAAAGGATCTTCAACTACCGGCTATCAAGGGCACGAAGAGTGGTGGAGAACGCCTTTGGAATCCTAGCGAACAGGTAAGCAAGAAATATAGTATTTTATGGTATTGAAACATTATTTATTTATTTTGAGTGAGAGATACGAAAATGTTCCTACACTTACCCACCTAATTGAACATCTGACAGACATTAATATAACACAGACTTATTAGCACCACTGTACATGATATAAACACTTTAAATATCCAGTAATATGTCTTGGGGATATTACTAAAGCACGATGGTGTACTTCAGTCATGATATTCTAGTCTACAAACTTCATAGTCTATTCATTATATGAATAATAAAACAAAAATTATCCAAAACTCTATCACTCAAAAATGGTTGTAAATATCCACAGATATTCCCTGGCTGACATTTTTTTCCCAATGCTAGAATTATTAGTTTGACTATACTCTAATTTTTGTCCAACCCACAGGTTCCGAGTTCTCCACACATCAATCACCCTCGCCCCAGCAAGGATCGAGTCTGTGGTAACGGCTTGCTGCACCCTCCACAACTTCCTCAGGATACGTCGCCCATCGGCCCATGAGGCAGACCAGGAGGACCCCGAAACCCATTTGGTTTCCCGAGGCCCCTGGCGAGATGACGACGTACTGCCTAATATTCCCACCCCTACAGCTCGCAACACAGGCAACCAGGCTGGCAAGAGAGTACAGGAGTATCTGACGAAGTACGTAAACTCACCAGCGGGGAGTGTGTCGTGGCAGGAGAACATGATATAGGTGAGAAACAACATATTTGTGTTTTTATTAATTTTTTTTTTTCAGGTATGTTATGTCATTTATATTCAGTAGTATTTATTCACATTATATTTCCATATGTAGTATCATTATCTTTCATTCTAAGTTCAGTGTTCTCATGTGTGTTTTCATTTCTCTTTTTTTCTATTGCGTATTCTTATTATTGTTTATTTTTTTTTAATGTAGGACTATTTTTTCTTCAATTTAGTTTTTGTATGCATTGATAAGATTATTCTTTATTTATACTCTCATTGCATGTCATTGTAAGTTCAGTTAATTCATGTTTTCTTTTATTTCTTTGGTTTTGCATACCTAATTGTAAATCGTATATCTTAGTTATGTATTAATTATTCATATTTATATTGATGTAGACTAATTCCATTTTTTCCAGTTTATTCTTTGTTGGCAGTTGTTCTATAATTCCATTTCTTATTATTAGTATTATATGCCTCTTCATTGATTTATTACTTTTCATGTACTGGTGCACGTTTCTAATTATATGTTCTTATAATTGTGCACAGATATCTTCATATGATTTAATAACATAAATAAGGACATAACAAATAATCATTTTGCAAATTAAACATATTTATTTTTCATTGGATACAAGCCAGAGAAAGATAGAAAAATGACATAACAAAAACATGTCACCACCCTTAAATAAAAGGGAGGTAGTTCGACGATGTTGTGCAGTTAGAAGGATCTGTGGTAAACATATTTTATTTGGTGTAAGGCGGTGTATGCAGGGTCTGCTGGTGATGTGGCGTTGGTCAGGCCATCGAAGAGGCTTGATGAGACACTGATGTTGTGGAGTGTCGTGTCCTTGGGAGTGGAGCAGTTGCGTTGTGGTGTTGTGGAGGGCAGTAGGTTGGGTGTGGCAGGTGCAGGGTACTGATTATACAACACAGGTGGTTGTTGTTGTTGTTGTTGTTCCCCAAGCTGCCTGGCCGAACAGCCCCAAGGCCCCGAGCAAGGCCAAGGCCATAACCGAGCGCCCCCACAGAACCCTCCCCGCCGACCACAATAAAGCCTGGGTGACCGAAGCCACTCCATGGCGGGGAGCTTGAGGAGGGTGCGGAAACGCCCGGGAAACCAAAGCCCCACCCAGGGCCCTGTGCCCCTCAGCAATTATGAAGAGAAAGTTGAGGGGCAAGGGAAAAATGTGACGCTTTGGCTTCCAATCTTGGTAGATTGGGAGGTCAATCCACGTTAGCTGGTTGGTTCAGATATTGAACCGTCTGCACCTGCTGCAGGGGCTGCTGAACATGCTGCATGGGCTGCTGAACATGCTGCACCTGAATGGGCTGTTGCACCTGCTGGAGGACCTGGGGAGAAGCAGCCGAGAATGACCTCATGATGTTAATCATGGTATCATGCTGGGCAGTCTTACCCCGGTATTTCTCCAGCAGGAGCAACATCTCCATTCTGGTGTGGCCCCACACGCTGGGGTCCAGCTTGCTGGACTCGGTCGTAATTGAGCCGAAGAATTGCTTCCAGGACTCCTCCTCCCTGGTGCATGGCTGAGGGGTCGCGAACTTGTCCACCATCCTGCGGACACCACTGGCCTGTTCCTGTAGCTGTTTGGGGAAAACCAGGAGTGTTATAATAGTGTTTTATTATTTTTATTGCATCGAATACTAATACTAATATTAATTAAATATTTATAGATACTGCAGCCGCCACCTGAAAATGTCAAGAAGAACATATTATACATACACTTTATACTTAATTAGTCTACCCTACTTACACATAACAGTATACTGTAGAAGTAAATTTATTTACCTGTTTCAGGACAACGAAGCTGGGTCGACCACAATAAAATACCAAAGTTTTATCAATAAACATATACTCCATATTCTGAATATGCTTTAAATATGAAATCTGATTTCTACTTACAGTCGCCATGACGGAGGTGGCCTCGTTCAACACGTCACTATTGCCGCCGTTGTTCCGCCGCCACTGTGGCTGGCTACCCCCAGAGGTTGGGCGCGAAGGGCCTGGGACTGCGGCAGCTGCATCCTCCTCCTCGCTCCCACCATCTTCCGGCACCGTAGCAGTGGGGGCAGGGTGGTGCGCCTGCAGACCAAGGAAAGCTTTTATTTATTATGTTAAAGTGCCTATCTATGTATTTTTTATTGAGACTTAATAAAATATGTAAACAACTCTAGTGTGTATATTTCCACCATGTCTGTCAATAACTATTACGAAGGTATGAATTAAATACATTATAAATACTGTTCTTAAGGAAAGGTAAAAAATTATTTCATAGGTAACAATATATATTGCAAAAGGCTGACGGGTTCTAGAACAGTACAGAAAATGCCACACAAATAGATGGATTAACCATAACCAGAGATGAATCGCAATATATATAAAGGTATATACCGAATTATGTAGATATTAAAATGTAAAACTTGCAAACTAAACAAACAAAAACTGGGACAAGGACAATATAAAGTCAAATTAAATTATCAAAATCGCTATACTTACTAAAATATTATTATGTATAAACCCTATATATAATTACTAAAATATAATTATGTATAAACCCTATATAAACCAAGGAAATTACAATACTTGAACATACCTTTCTACAACCAATGCTCCGGGGTTTGTAAAATCATTTAATATAAGCATTGGCTAGCTGGCTCAGACAAAATAATATCATACAATATTCTAGAGTGAGCAAGTGGCAATTTCAGACAAAATAACAAATAAAACACTGAAATTGCACACACCAATGAAGTTTTGCACAATAATGTTATAAACTATGATGGGTGATTCGAGGGAGCGCACCTTCTCCTCACATAATCTAGTGAACGCATGGGTATATCATAGAATATTATAGAATGAACACATGGCAATTACAGGCAATTTAACATATAAACACTGAACTTGAACACGCCACTGAATTATTACAGATTTATATATATAGACTTCGCAATTGTTTAATCGAAGCCCTCTTTTTCTAGTTATTAAAAACGTATTCTATGGTGTATTATATGATATATAGAAGCAATATAATTGTTAAAATGAAACAAAATACATTTTCTTTGAAGAGGCCATACACAATAAACAATTACCTTAGACTACACAATAAACAATTACCTTAGACTACACAATAAACAATTACCATAGACTAACCTGGAATGGGTGGGGTCATGGACGAACCCTTGTCCTCGTAGAGGCGGTTTTTCTTAGTGACGTCCTTGTAGTCCCTGCGGGTCTTCTGGTAGAGAATGGGATTCTCCTTATACCACTCCCCCAGATCAAGTTCTACATGCTCCTCCAGGAGCAGGGGCCTAATGGTGGCCTTCGTTGATCGGGAACACTTCTTTTTACCACCAGCCACAGCAGCCACCTGGGTATCTTCCACGCCCCCGTCGGTGTCACCATAGGATGATGTTGTCTCATGCTGCTCTTCTTCTGTGGCCGGATCTACTGGGGCCGGATCTACAACCACTGCATCGTTGTCCAGGCTGATGACAGGTGTGGGTGACTGAGGGGCAACCTGCTGCTCTACAACAGCAGGGCGCTCCTGTGTCTCCTCTACTAGCTCCATCACCTAGCTGTCTAGGGTGTCCTCGGGCTTCTTTCGGTTTTGTCATGATGCCTCGCCGCTTCTTGGAGTCAGACTTAGGCATAACGTAGGCTGGAGGTTGGAGTAGGCTGGAGGTTGGAGGTTGGAGGTTGTGCGAGGTGGTGAAAGTAGCGGTGACGGCGGCTTGGGAACTGAGATAGGACCACACGCGGCTGGCTCCTTTATGGACGCTTGGTGGGCGGGGACGCGCGGGGTGATCACGTGAGGCGACGTTGCCACGTCGCAGTCTCAACTTTCAAATATTTTGGTCGGGGCATAGACTACGTCTGGTAGCGTCTAGGCGGCGCATAGACGCTTATACACGGCACCTATGCGCTGACCAGTCACGTGGGTGACCCGCCCTTGAACCGATTTTGGCGGTTGGTCCGTCCTGATCCGTTTATTTTAGGTATGTCAAAAATGTTCGGCTCCCTCGCCGCCGCGGCCCGTGTTGTGGCGTCACTGTACGTTCATGAACAGACCATACCCGTTTATGTCGGAGTCCTTGCACGATTGCATACGTTTTCAGTGGTCGGGGAAGGACGAGAGCTCAGGACGGGTATGTGTGAACCGAGCTTTAGTAGTTAGGTTAGGTTAGGTTAGGCTAGGTGAGGTGAGGTTAGGCTAGGTGAGGTTTGGTTATGTTAGGTAAGGTTAGGTTAGGTTAGGTTAGGTTAGGCTAGGCTAGGTTAGGTTTGGTTAGGATATTAGGATTGGTAGTTAGGTTAGGTTAGGTTAGGCTAGGTGAGGTGAGGTTAGGCTAGGTGAATCGTTGTCAGACTCACTACTACTACTACTACTGTAGTTATTAGGAGTAGGGCCTTGAGACATCCGGACATCTTTACGTCCGGCACCAATACCTCTTTTGGGAGGGGTGTTGGGAGCCTTCTTGTTGAACTTAGGGCGCATTTTGAATGGGTAAGAGGTGAGTGGTGGGCTGTTTATATCCGGTGTGTTTGTATGCATGGTGCGTATGTGCGGCTACCCTTTACCTATAAAGGAATTTTATCTTGTGGCTTAATCACGAGTGAGGCCCGCAAGACGAGAACCGAGTGTGTGTGTGTGTGTGTGTGTGTGTGTGCGTGCGTGTGTATGTGCGTGTTGATGCAGCTGTCTTTTACCCATATTATTCGGAGAAGGCAAGGATTTTTTTGTTATCTTGTTGATTAATCACGAATGAGGTCCGAAGCGAGTGTGTGTGTCTGTTTGTGTGTGTGTGTGTGTGTGGGAGGGTGAGTTTGCTTGTGTGTTTGTGTGTGTGTGTGTGTTACCAATAGAGTGTTTTCTTTACCCAAAAAGGCCTAGACCAAATGGACTGTACATTTCCACATCTATGTGTGTGTTGTGAAGAGAGACAAGGTGTGTGTGTGTATGTGTGTGTGTATGAGACAATTAACATATACATTTCCACATCCACACAGCCAACCACTATAGAACACATGTAGCAGCTCACGTGTATGTGTGAGCTATACTACTTGATATTAATGACTCGTGTTTGGTTGGCCGAGAATTAAGGGGGGGATGGGAGTATTTATTGGCTCAATTATATATTTATTTACTATCTTTTTAGTTTCCTCCATAGACCTCCATCAACCTTAAAATAACACCCGCTCAAGACTCTCCTTCAAGGTATATTTGTAAATGTTTTCGATAGAAAAATGTCTCGGACGAAGGCCACTTCCTCTTAAAAAGCAGGCTCGCTATCGCTCGCCAGGTTAGACAATATACTCATGTATGGT
>JAGKTK010056304.1:0-11054 GCA_018397895.1 Paralithodes camtschaticus | reverse complement strand
AACGTCCCCTTAACCCATTGAATAAATAGATAGCCCACAGAATAACATAACGTCCCCTTAAAGGCATTGACGATCAACTCGGACGGAGACGCGTAACAAAGTACTTGGGTGTTAGGATCGATGACGCGCTTCTTTTCTCTTGTCTGGCTAATATTAAACAGTTTTATTCACATCAGGAAGGGTAGAAGGTTGATTGAGATAGAATTTACCATTGTAATATACACAGATCCTTCCAAAGCTGTATACAATCGTCATATGATAGCCAGAATGAACTGTCAAAATGTGTAATAGTCCTCAAGGGGTTAACATTTGAAAAGATTAACCCTAATTAACCTAACCACTCCTACTTTCAACTCCTCTCAGTAAATCAGTTATGCTAGACATAAACAAGTTATGTTGATTCACTAAACGGGAAGAAACAAGATATTCAACACAGAGATAGAATAATAGAACAAAGTAATTTATACTATCATAGACAGTACAATGGTTTTACTTATACACAAAGGTTAATAGTATAGAACTAAAGTATACAAGAAGGCTTACAATAATAATACACAGATCGTTAAAGGTAAATAAATACACAGTGGCTATGGAACGATCGGTTACTAAGTTTATACAGACTCTTGATTCTTGATTAATTGTTTACTAGAACAAATATATAGATATTCTGTAGGATAATAACTCATGAAAATAGTTTTCTTATGTTCATCGTATATGGAGCTAAATTGACTTAAGCCCTCTTCCCATCAACAAGAATCTGGTGCCAACTTGGCTCGAAACGCGGTTCTTGGCCTCTTCGGTATTTCTATGTTGATGTGTTCAAGACACTCCTTGATCTCTCAGAGCGTCTTATTATTCCGAGGCGAGTCGTCAAACGTAACCAAATGTTTGACATGTTAAAACAATATTGTGGCGTACGCTGAATTTGTGCTACATCGTGAGACACTTCTTGGCATTCTGTGCAAAATCCAAGCTTATCTTTTGTTTATTCCGGAGCGCTTCTTTTTATTTTCCAGCAACGAAAATTATGCCAGACCGTAGTATTAATCAAATGTATTATTTTCACTCCCAACACCAAACATCTCCCAATGAAATTTATTAAAACATATGATCAACCCGGGATTCGAACCTGGGTCACCACATACAGATCCCAAACACTAGCTCAAACCATTACACCATCAAGACAGTTATTATAAGGAACCGCACGGAATACCAGGGAGTCCCAAGAATGGTCGTTCTCACTCTCTCTCTCTCTCTCTCCATTAACATTCATATACCTAGCACTTCCTTACAACCCAAATGTCAGCTGGTGTTAACATACAATACAATACCCCTGTCTCACTCCAACATTATTATTGTTCTGCTCTCATTCTCACTTTTCTAAAATTTCATATTAATGTTTGTAATATGTTGAGCAGGCTATATTATTATTATTATTATTGCAGCTCATGTTGTTCACATTTTCATTTTGCATTTACTATATATTGACTGTTTTATTAATAATTTGTTTTTTGGTGTTCGTGTAAATGTCTAGTGAGAGAGAGAGAGTGAGAGTGAGAGTGAGAGAGAGAGAGAGAGAGAGAGAGAGAGAGAGAGAGAGAGAGAGAGAACGAGTTAGAGAGAGTAGCAGCTTTACTAATTCTACATATATTTGTGACAGTTAAATACCAGGTACAAATGTGAGGGTCATTTCCTATTACAGGACATCACTTTAACAAACACATTCATGGCGGGTGCCCAACCCCGAAAGGGGTTGAAATATGGGAGCTATCCCCCCGCCAAAGGCGGCTTTCTAGGGCCTTTCCTAGCTGATGCTGAGAGGATTGGGTTCTAGTCATGTGGTGATGGGCTGGTCTATCAGAGTGAGAACTGAGCGATCTCTGCCATACCCATAGCTTACTCTGACTGTTCCTTTTACTTATATATTTTCTAGATCTCAAGTGACAGCGTCTCTTGCGTGGATTGACCTAATCTACCAAGATTGGAAGCCAAAGCGTCATATCTTTCCTTTGCCCCTCAACTTTCTCTTCATAATTGCTGAGGGGCAGAGGGCCCTGGGTGGGGCTTTGGTTTCCCGGGCGTTTCCGCACCCTCCTCAGCTCCCCGCCATGGAGTGGCTTCGGTCACCCAGGCTTCATTGTGGTCGGCAGGGAGGATTCTGTGGGGGCGCTCGGTTATGGCCTTGGCCTTGCTCGGGGCCTTGGGGCTGTTCGGCCAGCCAGCTTGGGGAAAAACAACAACAAGAACAACAAACACATTCATTTATAAAATTACTAAAGGTAGCGCCAACGAACTTGACACTAATTTACACCCCTTAACTTCTAATAACTCAACATGAATGAAAACAATCGAACTGACAGTTCTATCATTTGGGAAGATCCCACCAGGAAATCGGTGTGGACATTTACAGCCAGTGTGCTCTAGGCCCTTTTGAGTTATGAGCAGTTAAGGGATCAAGATTATTGACAAGTTCGTTGTTGCTACTTAAAGTTATTTCATGAAGACAGAGCCAGCAATGATGATTATGGCCGCTCGCTCAGGACAGGAGGAAACTATCCATCCATAAAACCCAATGTTAGTAGGGGACCAATGAATATCATGGAGACAGAGCCAGCAATGATGATTATGGCCGCTGGCTCAGGACAGCAGGAAACTATCCATCCATAAAACCCAATGTTAGTAGGGGACCAATGAATATCATGGAGACAGAGCCAGCAATGATGATTATGGCCGCTCGCTCAGGACAGGAGGAAACTATACATCATAAAACCCAATGTTAGTAGGGGACCAATGAATATCATGGAGACAGAGCCAGCAATGATGATTATGGCCGCTGGCTCAGGACAGCAGGAAACTATCCATCCATAAAACCCAATGTTAGTAGGGGACCAATGAATATCTCCAGACTTTAATGGGAAGTAACCGACTTAATCTTTTATGTTTAACGGGGCCAACCTTGTTTTTTTTCTCTTTCTCTGCCTCTCTCTTTGGCTTGTATCCAATCGGCCCCATTCAACCTACTGTTTTAAGACGTTTACCCCCATCCAGGTGTAAATATTTTCGTGGCGAGCTGTGGCGAGCCAGTTTATATATATTTTTGTTTTGACAGCAAGCTAAATTTGTACAATTTTCGATAGAAAAATGTCTCCAGCGAAGCCGGATTTCTCCATACAATGCTGGCCGAATGGACACAACCCAGAGAAAGAGAGAAAAGGAGAGAAATAATAAAATAACAGGTGACCCCCTTTAACTAGTTTGCTTTCGATCAGGGCTACGTATATGGTGTTAGGTTGACGTATATTGAGCGGAGATAGCAAGAAAGGCCCCGCATGACCGTATTCCTTAACTCTCTGCAATAAAAGAGTATACCTTGCACGAGTTTGTAACCCTTATTAACAGCGTAGGTGATGCAAGTGATGATTCATGAAAAACAGCATATAAACCAGCACGGGTGGATGTGGTTAGGCCGCGGGCAAAGGTAGAAATATACTGGTAAATTAATATGGCTCTCTCTTTATAGTGTTTGAAAGCAAAATACATGGTTCGTCTAGGCATGGCTTGGGATTCTGTATAGACTAAGGTTATTATTAATTCCAAGCTCGTCTTAACCCCTTCTGTACCAGTTATGTCCCTGTTGTTGTGTTCTGGCAACTATTGGACGATTTTGCTCAGCTTAGGAAGCACTACTAATAATTCAAAGTTTAAAGACTATCTTATTTAACCCTCTATGCTACCACAGAACCTTCCTAAACTGCAAACAACGTCTAAATATACCTATTTCGGATTCATCAAGATTTTCATATATTGGCTAGTCGGCGCATGATTCTTGCAGGTGGGAAAGGGGCATTAGTCTACCCTCATAACTGACTCAGTGAGAATGAAGTGCTCGTATTCTCTGACACAAGCATAAGGTTTTCTACGATGGGTGTAGGGGGTACTACCAAATATGTACAATCGTGAATACAGTGAGATTGCTGGTTTAAAGTTTAAGTATTAATTAAGTATTAATTAATTAAGTCGAAGAGGAACCAACGATAATATAATATATTAATACGAGACGAAAGGATAACAGGTATGTTTGTTTTTCCTAAAGGGAAATTTTGAAGGGTATTCAAATAGTAACTAAAACATAAGTAACGTTAATTACTCTGAATATTCGGAAGTTTTTTTTTCTAGGGGTAGGGGGAGGACTCGATGATTCTCTGAATGTTGATCATTTTAGGGGGGACTTAAGTCTGGTTTTGTTGGTTAGCTCCTGAACATTCTTGGTTGCCGTAGTAGTATCTGGTGACTCGAATATTGCCGGTGTTGGGGTTGTCTTCTGCTTGCTTCCTTTCATGATGGAAACATAAAGCCTACCACTTCTGGTTTCAAACCCAGCTTTTCTTAAAAAACTCGGTAGCATTCAAGGAGACTACTGCAGGACTCTTCTTCTTCTTCTTACCTCTGACCGGGTATAGGCTATCCTAGTGTTTACTACCCTATACCCCTTTGAAAGGACATTAGCCTAACCTAACAACCTTCCCTAACCTAACCTAGTATTATAGGTGGGGGCTGCCGCCCCCACACCCCCGCTTTGACTTAGATTTTTGGTATATTTGTCTGTGAAGTGGGTATTTTTCAATTTGTTAACGAAAATCCTCCATGCGGACTATATGGAGAAAAATATGGCGAACCTATTGGTGCCTATTTTCCCTAATAAATTGTTTCTCATAACGTCGCACTAGTGTCCTTGAATATTATCAAAAACTCTTGTTTGCTTCTTTCTTGAGCAGCTTCTGTAGTTTGGGCAGCTTCAAGTCTATTACTTCTGGTCTCAAACCCAGCTTGTTTGGCAGCGTCAAGTCAACCTCATGTTCTTGGAGCAGCGTTGAGCCTACCGCTTCTGTTCTCAAACCCAGCTTGTTTGGCAGTATTAAGCCTACTTCTTGTTGTTTGGGCAGTGACGAGCGTACTGCTTCTGGTCGCAAGCCAGGCTTGTTTTGGCAGCGTCGAGCCTACCTCATAAACAAACAGGGGTAACGTTCAACAAGACTACATCGGCTTTATTTATCATGTTTTTAGTTTTTTTCTTCAAGGAATATAGTGTCTCATAGTTGTTTTGCATGGTTTGAGTGGAGGATTTGCATAAACTTACCCATTATCTATCAATCTGAAGATACAGCGTCAAATTGCGCCATTTATTGGGTGAATCGCACTTTTACAGTAGGTAAGGGAAATTGTGGGGTACATTGGATACACGATGAGTTGAGGGGGGCAACGCCCCCCCTCACCCCCCTTGAGTTATTGTCATCCTCATATATATAGATCATTAAGGGGGCAAAAACAGGTTGCCGGTATTTCGTTTTTGTGAGTAACGCTCACGTCATTTATTGGGTGAATCGCACCAACCCCATCGTTCAAAACAAGAAGAAGGAGTCAAGTTGAAGGATTCATTATGCGCAATGCTTTGTTTTCGGTCGGGACTTATTATTTTTGGTGTTATTTTTCGGTGTAATCGGTTTTTTTCTTTCAAGTGTCGATAACGAAATTCCTCCATGCGGACTATAATGAGAAAAATATGGTGAGTCTATTGGTCCCAATTTTCTCTAATAAATTGTTTCTAATAGGGAGGATGTAGTGTCCTTGAAGATTATCAAAACAGGATCATGTCTGAAGAGTTTGCTGATTGGATCAGGGTGCCTGAGGTAGTGTCTCTTTTATCAGCAATCCCGATGTTGGTGGTTGGGCTTGTGTGGCATGAACTCCTTCCTCTGGTGACAGGGCCAGGGTAGGTGACGCTCCGGTAGAGAAGGGCGTTCTGAATCTGGTGTTTACAAAGATTGGTTGTGAGGCTTGTTATTTTTATATCTTGTATATAAAAATCCTAAAATAGGACATAATTTACAAGAAATTATCCTCAGATCTCGGTGTCTATATGTAGTATATTATAGATATTGGTAACATATATTGACAATTGCCTAGTATCTACAGATTTTTATTTAACGGACTGAAACAGTGCTGCAAACCCAGTACCAATATTATTTTCAATACATATATAACTAAAAAGTGCTTAGATTAATTATCTAATATTCTAATTGGACCCATATTTGTTCCAGATTTTCAACTAAACCAAAGCCTAAAGTATAAGCTTAAATTCAATTGTACTTGCTTCATTTATATAACATGCATGCAAATGCAAACTATTCTATAAAAGGCAGTCAGCTCAAATGTGTCAAGGAAAACAGAGTTAGATGCTACAATACTAAGCCAACATCAAACCAACTTGAAATCGTGGCGAATCAATAAAGGAAGCAAACAATTATGCTCATATTTATAGGCAGAGCATCTGAACGCAAATATAATGCAATAATTCTTACATGAAACTCGAAGAATTGCCCACATCTGGAATATTACTTGCAATTATCAAAAGGGTGTAGTTAAGCTGGGAAAAGTGCAGAGGAGAACGATTATAAGTCTTAATTGTGTTCATTCTAGTAGAGGCAAGTAGATAATAGAATTGACAATTATTTAAGGCCATGTCAATAGGAATTTCATGAACTTCACTATTATTTGTTTAAAATACACTGGAGGTAATGGTTTCAAAATCATTGACTACTCAATTCACGCATGAAAAGCGAACATAATTGTTCAGAGCTGCAAACTTATGGAATAGGCTAGTAATTAAAAAACAGTAGAACTTTCCAAACATAAATAGAAGTTGCATAAACAATCAGCGTTTGAGAACTTTCTTTACATATAAATAAACCCCTTGTCATTTCCAACATAATATTGTCAATCTATTTTGTGTATTTGAATGTTATAATAGCATTAGCTTGCACATTATTTGTAAGTTTTAACTGGATGAGTGTATTGTGAATGTGTGTTTAAATGGTGTGTAAGTGTGTATGTGTGTCTGTGTTATATGTTGTATTTAGTTTGTTCTGTGTATGAAGGAGACAAATATCATGGTACCTGTAACGAGGGTCTCCCCTAAAGACAAAAGAGTAACAGAGAGCCATATTCAAAGGACATTGGGGTCAACATTCCTGGACACTCGAAGATTAAAGCAATCTAAGGCATACGAAGAAGGAAAGATTGATTGAGGGGGAGAATCCCAGAGTTCACTTGTTAAGTAGAAAAAAAATAAATAAATAAAAACATATTAATTCTTGGGTTGGAGAGCTGGGATTATGTTGAAAGGCGCAAGTGACTCCCAGTCGCCGTATGGGAGGGGGTATGCACTGAGAGAGCTCTGAAGAACACTGATTGTTGTACTAGTGATAAAAGAGTGAAAAAGATGCAACATTGCGACATGGAACCTCACCATACATGCGTACAATACTCCATACATGGGCACACTGTGCCCTTATACAGAGCAAGAAGCTGTGAAGAACACACGCAGACGGTTGAGCCCACCTAACTTCTGGGAAGCTGTCTTAGCAAGAGTGGTAATATGATCTTTCCAAGAAAGGTCAGGAGAAAAAGAAACATGAGAATATTAAGAGAAGATGAAGGATTGATTTGTGTTTTGTTGAAGAATAAGGGAAAGTCGCGTGGAAGGTTGTGACTGGTAGAAAGGAGAAACTGAGTTTTGGAAGAATTGAACGTTACAAGATTTTCTCAGCTCCACTTGAAAATAGTTGATAGATCAGAAAATAGGCATGCTATGGCCTTATCATGTAAGTTTTGGAGTGATTATATGCTGGGTCATGGTTGAAAACCAGATGAACAGTGTAAGGTACAGTCATCAGCATTTGAGTGGATGGGACTAGAGGTACACTTGAGAAGATCATTAATGAATACAAGAATGATAACAGAATATAGGACAGAATTCTGAGGAACACCGGAGTTGATAGGCAAAAAGGAAATTAGAGATAACGGTACAGATGGAGGGATAGAACGCAACGTAGGGTATATTATATATTTGTGCCAGGCTGTATCAAAAGTTTTCGATATGTCTAGCACAATAGAGAAGGTCTCACTGAAGTCTCAAAAAGAGGATGATCAATGAGAATGAAGGACACTAGTAGATCGGCCCTGAAAGTAGATTATTGGAAGATGAACGACATTTTGAATTCAATATAATTTAAAAAAACTTTAGAGATGCAAGAAATGAGAGCAATTGCACGATAGTTGGAGGGTTGAGAGCACCCATATTTGGGTTGAATGAAAGCAAACTTCCAGCTATAAGCATAGACGTTAGAGGATAGACAGAGAAGAAAGAATTTGCCTAGGCAGGTAGTCCGCACGAAATACCAGTTTTAGAGTACAACAGGAGGAACACCATCCGGTCCATACGCCTTCTTACTATTAAGCCTTAAAGAGGGCAGAAAGTACATCCTTAGAAGAGATTGTGATATTAAGCATAAGTAAGAGAGAGGGAAGAACAGCACCGTAATAATCCAAGGAGGCGTTTTTAACACAAGGTTGAGCAAAGAGTTCAGCTTTGTCTGAGTGCAAAAGAAGAGTGAAAGATGAGAAAGTAAAATTGTTGGAGGTTTTTGGCTAGATGCCAGAAACTTAGAAAGAACTAAAATTGGATAGTTCTGAGCATTTATTATTGATGACAGACATTTTTTTGGCAAGTCAATGAACATATTTGGCATGGGCAGAAACCTAAAAAACCCGAGTTTCTTGCATTTGAAGGTAATGGTACCTTTCTAATGCTTCCTCCTTATTGTAAACAGCAGGGTCCCTGGCCATGGAAGTAAAAATTATTCCAGGAGTACTGCCGAAGACCCTATCAGTCGGTCAAGCGCCTCTGGCTGGGGGGGCAGTACCGGAGAAATAGGAGAGGTAACAGACATATAGTTATGGCTGGAGGAGCCCAATGGAAGAAGAAGATTTACAGTCTAAGCAGAAGGATTAGCGGTTAGAAATAAGTGAAGGATGTAAGGCCGATCTTGCAGGCGGTCTTGGATACATGTTGGGTGCTGAACTAAATGCTGTACGTTATTTAGGATACAAATTATGGAGATTGTTCACCAGGTGAAATGAGACGAGAACTATTGGAGGTGTAACATTGAAATCACCCAAGATGGAGATTTCAGAGAAGTGTGTCACTTTTAGAAATAAGAAAGTTGAGAATTCAACTTTAGTCAAAGTTGGGAGCACAAGAGCAAGTAAGATTGTTTGTTTGTACGTATACACAACAGTTTGAATTGAGGACAGAGATATTAGGAGAATACAGAGAAGGGTATGTTGTCTGTTACCTTAGACATTTGAGTTTCGGTGAGGAAAAGTAAGTCAGGTTTGGTAGAAGAGAGGTGGTGTTCTACAGAGAGGAAATTAGAGAAAAAGGTTGGGATACTTCAGAAATTGATAAATCGAATATTAAGTATAAGTTAGGGGCACTTATAGGAGTCTGCACCAGGGTCAGTCTAATGGGGGCATGTATGGCCCCTCCCCCCTTGGGACTCCAAGGCTGGTTGTCTTGTGTCTTCTATTATTATTTTAGAATTTTGGAAATATAGTGTAGCATGTATTGTGTTGATAGAGAAAGTCTGTGGAGAGTTCTGAGAATATACGGAATAGATGGCAAGTTGCTGAACTCTGTGTAGAGCTTGTATGAGGATGCAATGGCGTCAGTATGTGTGGAAAATGAACAGAGCGAGTTCTTTGATCTGAATCTTGGGTTAAAGCACGGGTGTGTGATGTCACCATGGTGGTTCAATATATATATGGATGGAGTCACAAAAGAAATACAAGACAGAGTAGTGCATGTTGGTGCACCGCTGATAAGGATGGACATAAGTGGAAGTTGCCTGTACTGCTGTTTGCCGACGATACAGTTCTGATGAGCGATAGTGAATGGGAGTTGCAGGGTCTGGTAAGTATGTTTGAAACAGTGTATGACAAACGGAATTTGCAGGTAAATCCGGGGAAGAGTAAGGTTATGGTCTTTGAAAGGGGTGCAGTCACAGTGTGAGGTGAGGATGAACGGTCAGGCTATGGAGAATGTTAGCTCATTTAAGTATTTGGGCAGTGTGTTGAGTAAAGATGGGAGTATGGATGAAGAAGTGCGGGAGATAGTGCAACAGGGGAAGAGGGTAGTAAGAGTGCTGAAAGCAGTAACAAGAAATAGGATGGTCAGCATGGAAGTACAGAAGTCCTTGCATGACAGTGTAGTAATTCCGACATTGACTTACGGGAGCGAAGCATGGACGTTGTTGGAGAGAGACAAACCAAGAGTGAGAGGGGTGAAGATGAGTTACTTGAGAAGTGCGTGCAGAGTTACATGGAGGGATAGACAGACGAATGAAGTACGAGAGCGGTGTGGTGTGGACGTAGATGTGTGAAAAGGAACACCTTGAGATGGTTCAGACATGTGGAACGTATGGGAAGTGAGAGAATGACTAAGAGAGTGTGCGAGAGCGAGGTGGAAGGACGGAGAGGAAGAACTAAACCGAGAGAGAGGTGGAAGGCTGGATTAAAAAGTATATGCTTGAAAGCGGTGCTGGATGGGAGGAGGGGTGTTGACTGACTGGGGACAGAGGTGCAATGGGCGTTTTGTTCGTGGCCACCCCTTCGGGGATCACAGCATCCAGCAATAGATAAATAGATGTATTATGTTTGTAAGGGGAGGTGTGGCAGAGTGGTATTGCCACTGGACTGGTAATCCAATGGACCCGGGTTCGAATCCCAATATGTCAATGGGAAGATATTATTGGGATGGAATTTGTGCTGTACCTAGTTTCAGTGCATTACCACAGCACACCGAAATGCCAAAAAAATACCCTCATTGTTCCCTGATTAATAGCACTATGAATATTCCCATATTCAAAATATGCTACAGGGGGACAATGCCTAGTGAGTTAATTGCTCAATAGGTGGCGTTCTGAGAGTGAGGGTCCGAGTCTAGGGAGTGAGACGGTGAAGCGTGGAGGCGAAGCAGCTTCAGATTGCTTCGAGCCGGGATGCTTTGCATGTCTCACTCCCTAGACTGGAACAAGACCTCACGGGCCTCACCGTGTTCAGCGGTTGAGTGTACAGGCTCGTAGCCTATGCCCGAGAGGAAGTAGTTGGAATATAGAAAAAACAAAGATATATATATATATATATATATATATATA
>JAGKTK010056300.1:0-11054 GCA_018397895.1 Paralithodes camtschaticus | reverse complement strand
ACACACACACACACACACATATATATATATATATATACTGTATATATCTTCTCTCTCTCTCTCTCTCACGCACACAAGTATACGCACGTCACATAATTATGTACATACATAGACAATTAGACACACAGATACACGCACATAAACACACACACACATATATATCGTACACAAGACACACATACACATACATTATAACAGTTAAGGGGAGATGGCCGTATTTATTTGCATATTGTTATATCTTTGTATATATTTTTAGTTTCCAGCCTTGACCTCCATCGAGCTGTAAACCCCCCCCCCCCCCTAGATTCCCCTTCAGGACAAATTTGTAATTTTTTTGGTAGAAAAATGTCGTGGCCGAAGGTCACTGTCACAAGGCTCGCTGTCGTTTGCTAGGAAACAAATGACACCTAAATGGGACGAAAGGTCTTTATAATGACGAAGAAATGGGACGAAAGCTGTTAAAATCGACAAACAAATGGGGCGAACATCTTAAAATCTCATTAAATGGGGCTAAGCACGAAGGAGAAAGGGGTCCAGATAAACGACATTTCTGCCCTTCAACCCCTCGTATAAAACCAATAAAACCCATAACCTGTACACACACACACACACACCCACCCACCCACCCACGCACGCACGCACGCACCCACCCACCCACGTACGCACGCACGCACGCACACACACACACACACACACACACACAAATAACGCCTCCCTCTCTTAAGGGGGGGTCACCGGCTTTTTTGTATTGTTCTCTCCGTGTCTCTCTTTCCCTGGCTTGTATCCATGCGGCCCCATTCAGCCAACTGTTTTAAGACGTTTATCCCCATCCAGGTGTCGATTTCCTCGTAGCGAGCGATAGCGAGCCGGCATTATATGGAGAAATCCGGCTTCGCCAAAAAAAAAAATTCTATCGAAAGATGTAAAAAATTAGCTTGCTGTCAAAACAAAAGTATATATATGCTGGCTCGCTACCCCTCGCCAGGAAAATATTGACACCTAGATGGGGGTAAACGTCTTAAAACAGTAGGCTGAATGGGGCCGAATGGATACAAACCAAGGAGAGAGGAAGAGAAAGGGAGAACAAAACGAGGTGGGTTGTTACTATTCACCCAAACCCTTGCATATGTGTTCCGACATTAAATTCAACGTACGCTATATGATAATATCTGTATAATATACTGATATACACGTGAGCTACTAAATGTTATAATAATCTCTGCCGGGCTCGAACCAATGACAGTCAGGACAATTGTCTATGCTTTAACCAATTCTACCACTGATAGACAATGGTTTGTGAGCTACTCCTATATAACGGTTTGTGGGCTACTCCTATATAATGGTTTGTGGGCTACTCCTATATAATGGTTTGTGAGCTACTCCTAAATAATGGTTTGTGAGCTACTCCTATATAATGGTTTGTGAGCTACTCCTATATAACGGTTTGTGGGCTACTCCTATATAATGGTTTGTGAGCTACTCCTATATAATGGTTTGTGAGCTACTCCTATATAATGGTTTGTGAGCTACTCCTATATAATGGTTTATTAAAGTAAATTGGTATGTTACACTTGTATTCATTATTATAATGTATTCATGTATCAATATGTATTATACTTATACATTGTAAACTGAGCTTACAACTTTCATATTAATGTTAATGTAAATCATCCGTTTCTCATGTTCATCCACTAGATTGTAACATTTGTATTTTCAGCTCATTGGGATGCCATTCTTTAAATACACCGTTTATTATTACACACACACACACAATTATATATACACATACACACAATTATATACACCCACACACACAATAACAAACATACACATCTCCACACACACACACACACACAATAACAAACACACACACCCACACACACACTACATTTCCCGACTATTGGAAACTCATTAACCCTTTGTCTCCGAACATTCTTTCTCGAGATAAAGTAAAATATCGCAAGTTGCTTTTTGATTACCTAGAGTTCAATTGACCGCTTGTGCAAGTTTCAGGCTATAAGGAAGTTGGAGCCGTAATTATCGATATAAAACAGAAATGCAATAGTAATGTAGGATTCTGGTGGATAGAAAGTATGATGAATTTGGTTACATGTATTTATAAATGTACTACGACCGTATTTTAGTCAGTAATTCTAAATATCTATGCAGTATCTATACAACTTCCTTATAGCCTGAAACTCGCAAGTGATCAATTTCAGCAAGCTCAAACCTCATTGATAAAACATAAACATTATACATTTCTAGTAATGTTTAGCCCCATTACTTTTGAGATTTTAAGACAATTTTTCTTACTAGACCATTTTCGAGCAAAGTACCTTAGTTTGTCACAAAAACGCCTTGCCAGATTTCCTCCAAACTAAAAACAAATGCCAAGTTACAGGTTCGCTATCACTCGCCCAGGAAAAAAAAAAAATCTCAATGGGGTGTCGCCCTTCGGTATTTTGTGTAAGGTTTATACCCCTAGACAGGTTGCCAACCAAGGCTGACGAATCCCATCCACCCGGATTTTTATAAGGTTGTCTCCCCTAGGTGGCTACTACTACTAGTAGTAGTAGTCGTTCTCTAGGCTGCCTTGCCGAACATTCCCGAGCTCCTAAGGAAGGCCACGGCCAAGACCGGGTTTTCCCACAAAGGAGTAGTCATTCCCTATGCTGCCTGGCCGAACAGCTTTGGCAGGGGGATGTTGTGGCGGTTTGGCCCCCGTCGCTGCTCCTCTTGCGACTTGTAGCTTTGGGGGGTGGTCCCACGTCGAAGACGCCGCTACACCAGGACCTCCCACAAAGTATTCAAGGAGTGTGTGTTGTGTTGTTGGCGTAAGTGGTTGTGTTTTATGCAGTTTTCCATAATGTGTTTTAAAATGCCCCAGAACGAGAAGCCCACCACGGAAGCCACGAGCGAACACCACACAGAAACACCCGAAAGAAAGGCCCACAGAATGAAAGGACCAGGTGACCGAGCCAACCAGTTAAGACAGGCCGAAGCCCGCAGGGCTAAGCAGCTCCAAACCACACCTGCCTACCCCTTCTAAACACTGACCTTTCCCCCACCTCACGTATACACTACCCCTTGTGTCCTACACCTCTACCTACATGATGATGAACATAAATACACCTTAACCCCTTATTAGCGGCCCACCACATAAGTCGAGTTAAAAAAATCTGGACTAACTAGCGGCGCTCGACATAACTCGAGTGGCAATTTCAGCACATAATGTTGCTGAGAGAGAGAGACAAGTGGTGGCAGGAGACTAGCGAGCGTATGACTGCTCCAGACCACCGCGGCGAACCTACTGACACGAATCTCAGCTCCCTCCTCCCTCTCTCACTCGCTACTTACTCAATTATATGGGGAAAGTACCGAAATACCTGCTTTTTGCACTCGCGTTGCACGGTTATTGCAAGAAAACTATCCATCATACAAGGATCGTTATGGTGTCATTCGAAAGCTCTGTTCATGCCCTTTCAGGGATAGATACTTGTTTTACGTTCTGGGTCTTATTTAGGCATGAAAATGATCACGTAAACAGCCCTATTTTGGCTAAAAACACCCCGCTGGGCGGTACATATAAATAAACCGCAGAGGCCGCTCGTAAGGTGTTAAGTTAATACACCCATGCCCTGTCCCTAAGTTAGGATATCAATATCAACATAGCCTAAAATACCTTGTCTTGCCAGACTAAGTTTCTGAAGACCAATCGCCCCATAAATCTATGTATGTTCTTCCATCCGAGAAGTAATATGTTAACCCCTGTCTTGCCAGACTAAGTTTCTGAAGACCAACCGCCCCCATAAATCTATGTATGTTCTTCCCAGGTTAAAACACCCATGCCCTGTCCCTAGGTTGAGCCAATGCCAACCAGTTCAGACAGGCCTAAATCTATGTATGTTTTTCCCATCCAAGAAGTAATATGTTAACCCCCTGTCTTGCCAGACTCAGTTTCTGAAGACCAACCGCCCCCATAAATCTATATATGTTCTTCCATCCGAGAAGTAGTATGTTAAAACCCCATGTCCTAATTGATAAGAAACTATGATACCCACGGGTACACCAGTGTATATAGAACCATTGTTCCTGTAAGACCTAGACAGAAATGACTGAAGATGTTAGCCACCATGCAGTAACTTTAATTCTTACCCCAACCAGATTGTATATACAACCCTCTTTTACCATTGTCTCGACGCATTTTCACCACGAAACAATACCGAAGCTACCCCTACGAACTGCCGTTTTCTTTGGTGTATATGTCATAGAAAACGCAGTTCCCAGGAACAACTAGATCAGCAAGAAATAGTGTCAGATTAACAGTGTCCATAACCATCGTATTGACGAGTAATAATACACCATGTTTTTCCCTACTTTCATCCACAGTCAAGCACACACCTACAGTTAACCTCCTCTTCCCCACAGCCCCACAGTCCACATGATTCTATCCCTTCCAGACTCATATACCACCCCATATTGCTCATCTCCCGGTAGTGTTTGGCTAACATACTTTCCCTGTTATTAACCCCCAAGCTCCGATACCAACTGTAGTCTAATGCCACCCCTATGCCCAGAGACCTTAGGGTCAAACTTCCACGTAGCCCCCCTTAACCCTCTCCCTCTCGTTAACCCCCACGCTCCTCCTCTCCCTCCTAACCTAGCCTCTCCACCATACCCCCTGAATATCCTTAACTTTTCCGTTACTAACATTCTCAAACCTTTTGTATATATACTCCTATCCAGCCTACCTTCCCCCAGTAGGAAGGAACACCATTAGAACTTTACTAACCCTTTGCATGCCATCTATTCCCTCACAACCCATTCACAACCCTGTACCAAATTATCGTCAGTGCGAGGTTAGCCCCCTCGCCAGTGACTAACTTCTATTGCCATACTTCCAGATAAATGTGGCAGAGTTAGCAACCCAGTCTCCACCACATCCAGCAAACCAGCAATTAACAACCCAACTGATTAAACCAGCTAGTCAAGGCACCTTCGGTTTTGGTATTACGAACACCCACATCTGTCTCATAAACAGAGGGTTATTACAAACACTTGTGATATGGCAAGCCCCTAGCCACAGCCGCCGGACGACCATCACAGAGAGAGGGCGCGCACCTACCCTTTTTTACCCACCCAAGGAGGGAGACCCCCACCCCTGCGGAGGTATAACTGACCCCTGTTTTGACTTCCGGGTCATTGCCAGGTAGCACAGGAATTCTTCCTATCAATGAACTAACTATGCATGACTAACCCCTTTACTAACCTCTATTAACCCACAATAACCCATTCACCTTTCTTGCATACTCTGATAACCAAATTAGCACCTCCGCTATACCATAGCATGAAGACTGAGCAATGTAAGAGAGACGCTCCTATCACAGCTGTCCCAGTCCTCCTCGCAAAGTAGATCCAGTCTCCCTCCCCTCAATACTTCCCAGCCAAAATAGTACCTCTTACTAAGGCTCAGTTATGTCACATTATGAAGGCCCCCTATAGCCATGTGCCACAACAGTAATCACCACCTTACCTAGTCCCCGAATCTATTGAGAGCTCAAATAATTCCATAAGACTCGAGATCCCTATGGCCTACAAGGTCCAAAACCGAGCCTATAAACCCAGATCCAGCCCCCAGTAAAATCAGTTGAAAGATAGACACCAACCAGTGGCTGGCCCCCTTAAGTTGACCTCTAGCTCTGCCCTTGTGTTGTTCCTGAGAATTGAGTTCCAGAGCCGGCAGACTCCGTGGCAGATTTGAGATAGAAGCATCTGTCCACGTACAAGAAATCTACGTGCACCTTATAGCCTTCACACACCAGTGGGTATATAAGCGTGTAGCCAGCAACGATCGCCAAGAGATCCGTCTTGAGAACTTCCTACATATGGACCCCCTGGACGGCCGCGGAACCAGTCGTTAGCCCCCAACATCACGGACGCAAGATAACCAGGACCAGACCAACCAAATACTACCCAAGATTCACTTTATTAGTACTACAGTGTTACAGTACTATTTAGAGACTCACTTATTAATATTTCTATGAAGTGGCTATATCTTTGCCTCAGTATAATTCACATATAACCATTCCATCAGGAAGTGCTAAGCATATCAGTGTTCATTAATTAACAGGCGACATTAACTCTCGTAATTACCCCGATCCAGATATTATTACATAGAAGTAAAACCCTAGTGATATCTAACGTTCGCCCACTGATTTGCGTTCTACGTATATCTGCTATAAGAATATAAAACTTAGATCAGTACCCCCCTGAGGTTACTAGAATTCTCGTGCTCTAAATATACGCGTGTCTAATCTAGTCTGTGAACTACTACTCGTGCACCAGAACTGCCAGTAATAAATCTAAATAGTGAAATTGAATCTATAAGTAACATTGATGGCTTCCAGTATATAAACTTGCGAACAAAGCCAGTGATCAGAAGAGTATACCTGAACGTTGGAAGTGGGAGACTAGGCTCCATCCAGATCCACTAATGCTAGTTGTTCAATTCTATCATTTGTCTTGTAAAAGTATTCATACCTTCTTATGCTTCCTATTAATCATCCTCAATAAACGTGATCGTGTGTCTTGTTACCGTGTGTTTATTTTGTGTTCTCTATTCCTCATACTTTGTTTTGTGCATGCAGCCTTATATACCCAGTCAGTTAGAACTAACAATACCCAAGTTAATCCTGTAGAAAAACAGGGCATAACATGTTTGATAATGTGCGGTGTTGTGTTACAGTCCGGACAGATATTCCGGACGGAGTCATCCAGCTTCTGCTGATAACTCAGAAGGGCTAGATGGTGCCCACCCAGATGGGTTGCCGACCAAGGCTGACGAGTCCCATCCACCCATAAGCATTTTATTATCACCAAACTAATGGGATGACAGTCTTAAAATTTCCTAACTACTGGATCGAAACAGGGGAAGTAAAAAAGACCTCCCCTAGACCAAATAGGGTTAATTTGTCAGATAATTCGGGTCTGGCTTCCGTAATGCAGTGACACACTATGAATTTTACAATAAAAAGTGTCCTACCTAATTATTATAGTTATCTTACATTTCATCCTATTCTACCTCTCTAAACTCAACCAAGCTGCTCACCAATGCAGACCTCTGTCACAGCCATCTCAAAATCCAAGTCTCTCACCATTGTTCTTTATAACGGGGAGGACCTTGTACCCCTCAAACACAGGAGTGCAAACCTGAGAAGAGAGAAGGAGAGTTGGCATCTCATCCAGGATATGACTTGAATTCTCTGTTGGCGCTTCTTTTCTGATATTTTTTTTTTCAGCTACCCTGGCCTAGAAAACACTTGTTGAAGGTCCGATTCCTCCCGATGACGTGAACACCAGCGGGGTAAAGCTCCCTTGATCACTGTCCAATATTTTTTCTTTATAAGCTCGTTTCTTCTCATTTTCGTTTCTCAAATATGCCGCCTAGAGTCCTTGTTCACGATATATATTTGTGCTCTTTGGTTGAAGATTCTGATGTCGGAAAAAGCATGTTGTTCCCTCGTCCACAAACCTCGAGCACTTACGTGCACTCTTGCTTCATTCGAACTTTGTAACAGAATTAAAGTTGTCTTGAGCAGTTCGTAGGTCGGCAAATGGAGCCATGTAGCTTTAGGATACACATGCACATCATCTCAATATAATAAATGGGTTAATACAGTACATCACAATATGTATTAATTTTCTTTTCTTTCTCTCTCTCTCTCCCAGGCTGTGGTGTGCCGTGATTAATAAGCTTCAGCAGTGACCTAGAGACCAGCTGCGATACATCACAGCGAGGTGAACTGTGGAGAGGCTGTGCTGACTGTGGAGGGAGGCTGTGGTGGTGGTGGAGGGAGTCAGTTTGTTGATGTGTGAAGGGATGTGATGTGAACCAACAGTGCCAACAATAATAATGGTGGGTGGTGAGCAGCCTTGTAGTCATGTCCTACACAATAATTGCAAGTATCCTTCTCTAGTACTTCACTGTATGGTGTTTGCATGTGGATGAGTGCCAATGTGAAAGCTGTGAGACCCTTTGCTCTTAGACAACACTTCTATGTCTCAAAAATACCAAGCTACAAACACTATGCAACAGGTAAAGCACTATACAACGCTGATTCCAGGCTCTCTGGGAGTTAGAAGTGCCAAAAAACTCCCCCCCCACCATACTCTGCAAGATAGAAATAGCTAGAACACCGAAGTGTGCAGTTGAAGACTCAAACTCAACGAAACCCAGCACTGTTTCAGTCGATCACTTGGGAGAATTCCTCCATAAACTTCCCTCACGATAATTAAATGTGCCGTGCTCTACTATGTCCCTAAACACATATAAGCTAACTTTCAATATGTAGAGCCGTTCTAAAATGACCCACAATCAACAGAGTTCTTGTGGAGATACCAGTGCCAAAGCCAGTCCCCAATAAATAAACAACTAATATAAATTAAATACTGGCACAGTAATAACTCCACCAGAACACCAGACAAAGTCCAAAACTACCCGAGTAGCCAACTTGAAGCAAACTTCCCTGTAACTAGCGTGCTCATATTTTAAGAGTGTCATATAAGTGATATCTACATGAATATATTGTGTGTTTGAGACAGACATAGGATCAT
This sequence comes from Paralithodes camtschaticus, assembly GCA_018397895.1. NCBI lineage: Eukaryota > Metazoa > Arthropoda > Malacostraca > Decapoda > Lithodidae > Paralithodes > Paralithodes camtschaticus. The sequence continues at coordinate 2,441 of JAGKTK010056300.1, read as the reverse complement.
GATACAAAGTTGTATAATTGTTTCTCCTGCACAGGTCTGGTAATGGTCCTGTGCTGGTGAGGGTTACAGACCCCCACCTCTCCCCTTCACAACACTCCCCTGTGACGGCTTGAGACTTCCCCATCGTTCATGCTGGGGAGGTGAGGGTGGGCAGGCGGGGGCGGCGCAGGCGTGATGGTGGCATGAGCCTGTGGGCGTGGGCATGGCTGGTGGTGTTGGGTGCCGCGTGGCAAGTGCCGCAGGTCGCCGCCGCTGCCAAGACCCGCGTCGTTAACACCAAGTACGGCAACGTGCAGGGCGTCATTCGTCACCTGGGACACCTACTGGGGGATGTAGAAGTCTTCCTGGGGGTACCCTATGCCAGTCCCCCAGTGGAGGAGGGCCGCTTCACCCCAACCAACACCCCAACCCCTTGGGATGGTGTGAGAGACTCCACCACACCTCCACCAGTCTGCCCTCAGCTGCTGCCTCACCCAGACCAGAACCTCATGCCCCGGGCCAGAGCCGAGTACATCAGGAAGATCACACCCTTCCTCAACAACCAGAGTGAAGACTGTCTCACTCTCAACATATACAGTCCTATTATGGGTACGTATTGTCACATAGCACTATCATGGCTACATACTAGTGTTTATATATGGGTTACATAACACTATAAAGTAGACATGTTATTGGTAAGATAAGGATAATATAACAGTATCAAGGGTACACCCATATACATGTCAGAGGTTTGAGAAAGGAAGAGTGACTGAGTGGATATGGACGATGTGCACACTAGCATGGGAAGAAGGAAGTGTGCCAGAGGATTGGAAGTCAGGTATAATAGTCCCCTTGTACAAAGGAAAAGGAGAAAGTGGAGTGTGTGGAAACTACAGAGGAATATGTCTCCTTAGTATAGTAGGAAAGGTGATTGGTAGGATAATCATAGATTGAGTGAGAGGAATGACAGAGGGATTGGTGGGCGAGGAACAAGGTTGCTTCAGGAGAGGAAGAGGATGAGTGAACCAGATCTTATCTCTGAGATGTATAGTAGAGAAGTATCTGGAGAAGGGCAAAAAGATATATTCAGATTTCAAGGATCTAGAAAAGGCCTATGACACAGTGGAGAGACAAGGAATGTGGAAAATCCTAAAGATGTGTGGAGTAGGTGGCAAGTTGCTGAGAACAGTACAGAGTATGTATAAGGGTGTGAAGGTGGCAGTGCGCGTGGAGGGCGAGTTGAGCGAGTTCTTTTATTTGAAAGTTGGGTTGAAGCAGTGATGTGTCATGTCACCATGGTTGTACAATGTATTAATGGATTATAGTTATCAAAGAGGTTCAAGTTCAAAGGTGAGCAATGGATACTGGAGTGACATTGATAAGAGAGGGAAATGAGAAGTTGCCTGTGATATTATTTGCGGATGATACCGTGCTGTTAAGTGATGATGAGTGGGAGCTGCGAGGCTCAGGAAGAGGGTTCGAAATGATGTGTGAGATGCAGATTTTGAAAGTGAATGTGGATAAGTGTAAAGTTATGGTCTTTGAGAGGAATGAGATAGCCAACTGTGAGATACGGCTGAATGGTCAGGAGATGGAGAATGTGAGATCCTTTAAGTATCTAGGCAATGTGTTGAGTAAGGATGGAAGTCTGGAGAGTGAAATACAGGACAGAGTGCAGGAGTGTTGTAGGTACATTGAGGAAAGTGATAAAGAATAAAGAGGTTAGTGTTGAAGCAAAGAGGTAACTACATGATAGTGTTGTAGTCCCCACCTTGACATATGGAAGTACGCATGGACGTTGCTAGAGGGAGACAAGTCGAGAGTGAGAGCTGTCAAACTAAGTTATTTAAGAGGAGCTTGTGGAATCACATGGATGGAAAGAATGACGAACCAGGAAGTGCATGAGAGGTGCAGTGTTGAGGTGAATGTTGTGGAGAATGTCGGGGAGAAATGTATTGAGATGGTATGGTCACATGGAGCGAATGGATAGCAAAGAGGGTAAATGATAGTAAGGTGAAAGGGCTTAGAGGGAGAGGTAGACTGAGAATGAGGTGGAGGGATGGAGTGGAGAGATGTATGGGGGAGAGGGGGGATGGGATGGGAGGAAGGAGGAGTATTGTTGGGGGACAGGGCGGCCCGGAAGAGGTTTGTTAGTGGCCACCCCATCAGGGATTAGGGTGTCTGACAATACATAGATAGGTATGATTTGCTGTTCAAGGGCTCATAGTAGGCCAGGATTTATGACTCAGAGTGTACCATCCTAACTCCCCCCCTCCCCACCCCACACTCCCACAGCAATAACCCAGTTCAAGGTGTGTAATAAGTGTGTGTATGTATGTGTGTGTGTGTGTGTGTGTGAACTGTACCGTCCCCCCCTCCCTCCCCACAGTGATCCCCGGGTCCGAGGTGTACCCCGTGTTAGTGTACCTGCACGGGGACAGCTACAGTTGGTGTGTGTGTGT
>JAGKTK010056299.1:0-11054 GCA_018397895.1 Paralithodes camtschaticus | reverse complement strand
CTGGAAAAAGGCAAACTAGGCCTGTGTATCAAGCTCAGTGCCAGTACTTGCACTACTGCGGTCGTTCACTGTGTTGGCGGCGGCGGCAGCAGACGCAACATTTTTACTATTCTGTATTTTTGCTTTGTAATCAAACTTCAAATCTTGTCTTCCCCATGCTTTATCAAGATTACTTTCAAACTTCCTTGTTGATTCGGAATCGACTACATACTGGGGCAGTGCGTTACACTCATTTACCACTCTATCACAAAATGAGTTCTTTGCCTTTTCAAGCCTATTTCTTTCTTTGTAAATTTTCTTAGTGTCCTCTCGTTCTTGTTCCCTCCCGCATCAAGAAGATACCTTCACAGACATCCTCATTATACTTTCCTGACACTATCTTAAAAGTCTATCATATCCCCTCTCTTTCTCCAATATGCCAGTATCGGAAGTCCCAGTGTCCTCAACCTCTGCTCATAGCCCGCGTTCTTCAACGTTGGTACTAGCTTGCTAGCTCTCCTCTGCACTTTCTCCACTGCTTCTATATCCTTTACCATATATGGAGCCCACACCTGGTTCGCATATTCCAGGTGCGGCCTAACCAGCGCTGTATAGAGATTCCTGAATATTTCTTCGTCAAGTGACACAAATGTCCTTATCAGCCCTACAATTCTATTGGCTTTGTTGATCTTTACCGCTAAATGTTCTGAGAAATTTAACTTATTGGCTATCACTACTCCTATATCCTTTTCTGCATTCACTTCCTAAATCGCTTCATACATGCTGTATCCTACCTTGTCTATCTTGCTAGTCCCAATCCGCATGTACAGTACTGTACTTGCATTTTTTTGGATGAAAAGGCATTAACCAATGTTCAGACCATCCCTTCATGCCCTCCACATCTCCTTGAAGAAAACCTACATCTTCCTTACTCCTCACTCTTCTATACAGCTTAGTGTCATCCGCATACAGGTATATCTCACTTCCATTGGTTATAACTTCAGGTAAGTCGTTGATAAATATAACGAACAGTAGTGGTCCCAACACAGATCCCTGAGGTACCCCACTTGTAATTTCCCTCCACCCCGAGCCTATTCCATTCACCAGTACCCTCTGTCTCCGATCTTTCAGGAAGGCTTCTATCCATTTCACACATTTCTCCCCTATACTATAGCTTCTAACTTTCTCTATTAACCTTTTATGTGGGACCTTATCGAAGGCCTTCATAAAATTGCAATATACCACGTCTATAACATCACCATCCTCCAGAATTTGCAGCCAATCATCTACCACCTTAATTAGCTGTAGTACCGTCGACCTCCCCGGCAAGAATCCGAACTGTCTCCCACTGAAAAGTTGGTTTGATTTCATATGCTCCATTGTTCCTTCTCTAATTACCGTTTCCATTAGTTTACACATAACACTTGTCAAACTGACTGGTCTATAATTTCCTGGGTCATTTCTCTTTCCCTTCTTAAATATAGCTGTTATGTTCGCCTCTCTCCAGTCCATCGGGATTTGTCCTGTATTAAAAGATACCTCAAATAAAAAAATTAATGGCTCTACTAACATCTCACCTCCTTCCTTTATGATTCTTGGATGTATCCCATCCGGTCCCGGGGGCTTACTTCTGTTCATTTTTTCTATAGCCCTCCTTATTCTAGCATGGGAAAAACTCTATTAGTTCTAGTGCTGGTGCCTGTTTGATGGGAATAGTAGACACTGCATCAACCAACTCCACTGTTAGTACCTCCCCAAAGTATTTCCCCAGCACCTCTGCTTTCTCTTTATCAGTTTCTGCTCTATTCCCATCATCCAGGTCTCCTATCAGTTCTGGGATACCTACTCTTCTTGTTAATTTTTCCTGAATATACTTCCAGAATATTTTTGGATTATCCTTCACATTTCTAGCAATCTCTCTCTCTCCCTCTCCTTCAACCCCCTCCTTGTCTCCCACCTTATTTTATTGTTTATTTGTCTGCGTTCCAAATCCACTTCTTTAGCTTCTATACTAGACCCCCTGTTCTTTTTTAACAATTTTAGTCTTTCCCACAATCATTTCTTTCTTTTTATCAATGTCCAAAGCTTTCTTTTCATTGGCAATTCTGGGTTCGTTCTTTTCCTCAATTTTGTTTTATCCTTATATTCCCTTACTGGTACACATTTGGATACAGCATTCTCCAGTTTGACTCTAATCTTCCTCCAGCGTCTTCACCGTTCAAGTATTCCCCCCAGTCAATGTCCAAACACGGCCTCAGCAGCTCATAATCTGCTCTATCATACATGTATATATTTTTTATTGCTTCTATTATCCCTCTCTGTTTTAATATTGCAACTAAAACTTATACAGGCATGGTCACTACGACCTATAGGGCTATCCACACTGACATGTTCCACTATATTCTCTTCATTGCTGAAAATCAAATCAAGTACACTCCCCTGCATCCCATCTCTATATCTTGTCATCTCTGTAATATGTTGCATTAAAAAACAATCTCTCACTTTCTCTATAAACTTGTTTTCCAGGCTACACTGTCCTGCTGGAGTCGTACAATTTGCCCAGTTGATCCTTGGCAAATTGAAATCTCCAATCAAAATCATATATTTGTTCTCTCTATTATCTATTTCCTCCATTGCTTTCAATAGGTTATCATCCTCTTCCCTACTATTATTTGGGTTTCTATATATAGAGGCAATTAGAATTGATCCTCTTGCACATTTTACTTCAATACACAAATACTCACAATACTGCTGTCTCATATCCACCTCATTTACCTTGAGCTCTTTTCTTACATAAATAAACAGTCCTCTTCCAACCTCTGCTCTAATAGCATTCCTCTCATATAACTCAAAACCCTCCAAACTATACTCCACCAGTTCCCTCTCAATTCTATCATTTTTTGGTCTTACTTCCTGTAGGGCTATGACATCAGGTTTTTCCTCTTCATCCTGCAACCTACATATCAGTTCTCTTTTCTTGTCCTGGGTAAACACATCCACATTACTAAACATAATCCTTAATCTATCTACCATTCCTTCAGCAACTACACCATCCCGCTCCTCCTGTCCGTACCCTACTCCCCCCTTAGCACTACTGGGTCTGCAGCTTTGTCTCCTGTCTCTCCCTGTGACACCTCCACCCTGTTCTCCTCCTCCATCACAACTCCTATCACATTCTCTTCCCTCCCTGAGGTAAATCTACAGTTATACTACCCCTCCCCCGTTCAAAACACGCCTTTTAGCATGTTTTTGGATGGTTCAGCAGACGCGGAAACTGAAAAAAACGTATTTTTATAAAAATTTATCACCAACCAGATACGAGTTTTTCAGGTAATTTTTTTTTTTTTATTTGATATACAGTGTTGTTTAATGCCGAGGACCGTCGCATTTTAGTATTTTTAACATTAGCCTAACCTAACCTAACCGAAAACTAACATGTCTTGCCGCAGGTCTAAACCCAGCTCACGTTCCCTGTTTATGGGTTCGCGAAGGTTTGTAATACAGTAAACCCTCGCTATCTCGGACCTCTAGAAGTCGGAAACCCGCACTTCTCGGACTGGCATCGGCCTCTCGGAAAGTTCGCCGTATATCTCGGAAAATTCCGAGGGCCCACATGGTCTGTCGGACAGGTGTCATATATAAGTCAGACTTCGGACATCTCGGAAATTCGGACCAATATAAGATAACACACAAAATGAAGGTGGAAGTGTTGGATCGCAAGAAAAAAGGAGAAGGAAACTGTGCAATAGGCTTGTCAGAGTAAACTGTTCTTACGATTTGGTCAGGGAGGGAGAAGTTGGAGAAAATCGTGAAGTCCTACGGTCCTAGTCCTAGTCCTAGCCTATCTACTACTAATTTTAAGGTAAGGTTTCATATTTTTATTCATTGTTCTTCTTATATATAAGATATAGACTGTACTGTAGAGCCAAAAATTTCGAAAATAGGGCCAACAATTTCGAATATAGGCCATACTTGAGAGATGTCACCCAATCTAATTATTCCCATTTAAAGTTAGTTCCACAATACACGAATTCACAATACGCGATGCCTCCTATCACCCCTATTCTCGCGAATTGGGGGTCCTGACTGTATATATCTTATTGTTTAGATAATTTCATGCAAGTTGAATAAAAGTCAGCTAGAAACTTGTGTCAATTGGCCATAAATTAGTTGGTGCATTGAGACCAAAAGGAGCGGTACATTTCGTCTGGGAGTAGTGCATTGGGACCAGATATATGGTGCATTGGGACCTGACACACGGTGCATTCAGACTAGGGGTTGGTGCATTCAGGTAATGGTGCATTCAGTCTATAAGCCCTATGTACTTACCTGACCTACCTGGTGTTTGAAATGGGGAGCAATGTGGGTGGGAATGATGCACAATAACTGGGATGGATGTAGTTACCGGGTGTACCACTACCGCCATACAACATAAATCGGGTAGGATGTAGTGAGCGGGCGTACCGCCATCTTTGTTTACATTACCCGGTACGCGTAGTGGCGTCGGACCTTTCCCATCATGTTCCCGTCTATTTTAACCTAACCTAGTATTCATGTAGTAATGACAGGGGACAAATAGCAGAAAATATAGCGTCGAAATAGACACGTAAGTGCGACCGCGGCGATCACCCTACCATATGTAAACAATGACGACCGTACGCCCGAACTCTACATACATCCCCATAAATCATCTAGGCCTAAATACTTATAAATCTATAATAGGCCTACTAGCGTAGGTTAGGTTAGGTTGTTTGGTTGGGGTAATGTATTTTTGTATCCAAACGCAGTCAAAATAGACGGGAACATGATGGTGAGCGTCCGCGTAGTGTAAACAAGACGGGCGGTACACCCGGTAACTACATTCTTTCCCAATAACTTTTAGTGATGCACTATAATGATTAAAAAGACTAAATCGCATTCAAAGTGATGGCAAAGTGAGTTTTTGTCAAAATCTCCCCTTATGAAACTTAGATAATTTTGGAAATAATATTCCTGCACAAAAACACTCTGTTCAAATTTCAATTGCTGCCAGTGTGCCAAAATTCAACCATTTTCTTCGTGATCCCGAATTAGCATTTGAACAAAAAATGATCCAGAATTTGGTCCTGGCTAAATTCGAGTCCTGAGCTACATACGGACATTAAACTCATCAGACGATAGTGGTTTGCCTTAACAATGTACTCTACACTTGCTATGATCTTATAACTATTATATATCACCTGAATTGAAGTCCAAATGCAGCTCCTAAAGTAATTATATACAATATTCGGGATGGATGTAGAGTTCGGGCGTACGGTCGTCATTGTTTACATAGGGCGGTCGCACTTACGTTCCTGTCTATTTCGACGCTATATTTTCTGCTATTTGACCCCTGTCATTACTACATGAATACTAGGTTAGGTTAGGTTAAAATAGACGGGAACATGATGGGAAAGGTCCGACGCCACTACGCGTAATGTAAACAAAGATGGCGGTACGCCCGCTCACTACATCCTACCCCAATATTCCAAGCGAGAGTCAAGAGCAACTTGCTTTGTTTACAAACAGATAATCCCAACTGAGTCCGATAAGGCCTACTATGACTTCGCAATTTGCTGCACATACGATGAATTATCTATCTTTCATACAGCTTCAGTCCAAATATGAACACTTACTGTACATTCCACCGGGTTGGAAAGTTACACACGTCTAAACATCGGCGTTTTACGAAAGCGCAGATGGACATATTAACCCCTCAGACCCAGCTATGTATTCCATACCGAAACCCGGGGATTTTGGCCGAAAAACGTCTACGCCTAGGCTACTGTATCTTTGTTATTTTGACTGTTTCCGCATTCCCGCGCATCCCCAAGCGTAGATGTGTTTCGTACCTGTAGAATGGCGTTGAGTAGAGTTCTCTAAGTCAACTGATTCAGTTGTGATGACGATTTCCGTGGAGATAACATTGTGGCGATATCAGCCACTTTACACTACTTTTCACAACTTAACAATAACATACAGGCACACACGAACAAGGACGCCTCTCCTTCTTGTGGTCGGAGATGCACGGCGTCGGTCCAACCGGCTGGTGTTTACATGCGTCGGACGGACGCCTCGCACACCAAGCTTACAGGCTTTCAAGCTGTCGGAGCCTCAGAGCCCTTCCGGATTCCGCGGGGGTGTTTTTTATGGATGCCTCAGAGCCCAGCCGGGTCTGAGGGGTTAAAAGTGCGGCGGTTTATCTAAAAAAAAAAACGCAGATTTTTTTATATCAAAAGCGCGGCTGAATTTTGTATCATTTGCGCGTTTTTCACTCATCTGGAAGTCAGATTGTGTAGCAGTTCTTTATTGATCGCTCACCCCTTCCGTTAGCCAGACGTTATCGTCTGTTGCCCCATGCTCACCATGGGGAGGTGGAAGTACATTTTGAAGCAGGATATATTTCTTCATTCTTTATTGATCACGTTTTTTCACTCATCTCTTCCGTAAAATATTAAAATTAATACAAACCAACCAAAGTTACATGTTTGTTCTTGCTGTGAATCGGAAACCAAAAAAAATCATATAATTTCGTCTGCTTATTTCCCCTGAATTAATTTGTTTGTACTGTGAGATGGCATACTCAGTCAACTTTGCGTGCAATTGCTGGTTGACCGGTACTTCTTATCTTAACATACAGTAATGGAATATAATATCCATTACATAAGCCATGTATGGTGTACCGTATAGTTGATAGAAGAAATTTGGACATCTCTTGAAAGTCCCATGAACAAAGATCTCCAGAAATGCAAGATTAGTTGTACTGTACCGGTACATGAAAGTATACCAATTCCAGTTTCTGGACTATTTTTAGGGATAAAATATTCATCTTTGGTGGTAGTAGTATTCATGGAATCACAAGTTTTGGGCAATGCAGGATACACTTTCCGTCTTTCTCGGTATAATGACTGTGCCGTAGATCTTATATCACCAGATTATAATACATTATTAGAACATTTATAGGCAAGAATGTAGTTACCGGGTGTACCGCCCACCTTGTTTACACTATGTGGATGCCTTTGAATATAAAGATATCTGATGAATGTATGCAGAGCGTAGGCCATATTCCTTAACTCGATTGTATACAGCCTGTGCCCAGTGGAACCAGCACCCAAACACTGGGACATCAGGTAGAGACTTATGAAGAGCACTCCACAGAGCACGTTCAAAATCAACGTCTATGCTCGCGATCGTCGAAATGTCTCTGTCCGAACCAACCGTCGAATCGTCCAATAATACTGGCCATCGTCTAATTGTACTTTTCAACCCCTTGGGGTTCATTTTTATAATGGTTTATATTAATTATGAAATTTCCACAATACCTTCATAGCCTAAACTAGATTTTATGTGTACAAAAGTAAGACCATCGAAGCGTTCATTTGAAAGTTTTTAAGTTTCGAAATTGTGTGTAGGCTACGTGTGTGTGTTTGATTAAAAAAATACAATTTCTTAATTTGAAGGCTTACCTGTTTCGAAATTATAGGCTACGTATGTGTGTGTTGGATTAGATTTGAATACCGGTATCTCAATTTGAAGACTTAGTCGTTTCGAAATTGTTTGTACGTGTGTGTGTGTGATTAGAACAATAAAATGTCTTGATTTGAAGGTTTAACTGTTTCGAAATTATACGTAGGGCCTATATGTGTGTTGAATTAGAAGATTTGAATATCTCAATTTGAAGACTTAGTTGTTTCGAAATTGTTTGTACGTGTGTGTGTGTGTGTATGATTAGAACAATAACATGTCAAGATTCGAAGGTTTAACTGTTTCGAAATTATACGTAGGGCCTATATGTGTGTTGGATTAGAAGATTTGAATATCTCAATTTGAAGATTTAGTTGTTTCGAAATTGTTTGTATGTGTGTGTGTGATTAGAACAATAACATGTTTTGATTTGAAGGTTTAACTGTTTCGAAATTTTGCGTTTGTGTGAGTTTTATTAGAACAATTGATTGTTTTCAATTTTAAGACTAACGGTTTCGAAATTGTGCGTATGTGTGTCACTGTATGTGTTGGCTTATATAAGCTGGACATTGTTTTGAGTTATTAGCATAACGAAAATGGACAACAACTGCTGCAAGTGTGAAAGACTTGTCCATCCTCTCCAACATGCAGTGGAATGTGATGGCTGCAATAGGTGGCAACATAGGACTTGCGGTATCAACATATCCCAAGCTGACTACAGGAAAGCTGTGCATGAGAAAATGAACATCATCTGGTTCTGTGAATCCTGTTCAACTTCCTTGCAGAATATGCCAACTACGGAGTTAGTAAATGTACGTCAATAGTACTCAAGACTCTCCACCTGCTAATCGTTTCAACTCCACAGCAACTTCCAATCTCAACTCCACTATGCAATTCAACTTATCTAAGATATCCGACGACCAACAGGAATGTCCAGATACGGTCCAACTGCCCATCAATGCTGTGCTACCCTTCGAAGAGCCCCAAGTCTTTGAGGAATCTAACCTTAAAATACTATACCTGTTCCTGACATTGGAAGTGGCAGTGAGGAAGAGACGTCAAATTTTGTTGTGGTGCCCAATGCTTCTAAACGAAATAGTGCACTCCTAGTGGAAAGGGGCTACACATATCATAAGGATGATAAGGATGGGAAAATGAATAAAAAAAAAAGGACAACAAAGATGGAGGTGCACAGTACGGAATAAAGATACCAGATGCCTAGGATCCGTGATGCAGACTGGGACACTTTTCAGCCGAGAACTTAAATTAATACAAATATGAACTACGAACTGTAAACAATGTATATGAAAACAGATAGGCCCTAGGCCTATCTACGAAATGAATTAAAAGCCTGATAAATATAACCCATTTTCAATATAAAAGTTAAAGTAGAGGATGTCAACAGAATGGAGCGTAATGAGATGAGAATGGTGAGATGGATGTGTGGGGCCAGGCTACAGGATAGAATAACAAATGTTGAGCTGAGGAGACGTTTAGGTATAAAGAGTATTAGCGAGGTGATGCGTACAAGTAGACTGGGATGGTATGGACATGTGGAGAGAATGGATGAACAAAATTGGGTGAAAAAATGCAGGTCTGTGATTGTGGAGGGAGCTGCACCAAGGGGTGGACCGAGGAAGACCTGGGATCGGACTATACGCGCCGATCTCAAATCCAAGAACTTGACAAGTGAAGCAGCCTCTGGTATTATTCTATAATTGCACCTATACGAGCTTAACAAATTATTATTGTATTTAACAGGAAGGTACGGCGAGGTAAGTGATGTGGTATAGGTGGCAATATGCGGAAATGGATTATAAAGGTATTCTGCCCCCCTCTTACCCCCTTACGAAAATCTACGGTTATTCACTCCACCCCAACTGGATTTCTACCGTTTTACCCAACCAGCGGGGGTGTGGGGGCGGCAGCCCCAACCCATAATACTAGGTTAGGTTAGGTAAGGCTAATGTCTCTCTGAAACATTGTAAATCCGTGTCACATCTAGATTGATAGACTTTCGTCAGAGGGGGGCGGAATGCCCTTATAATCCATTTCCGCATATTGCCACCTATACCACATCACTTACCTCGTTGTACCTTCCTGTTAAATACAATAATATTTTTTTTAGCTCGTATAGACCTGTGCAATTATAGAAATTTACCCAGCCCTTAACAGGGTTGCCTGGAACGCCGCCATTAGGACAAGAGACTGAAACTGCACTTATGTGTGGAACACTCAGTCTTAACATTTTATGTATGTATGTAATATAATCTGTAAATATATAATTACTATTAGGCTAGTTAATATCTATTAAACAAGAATATTATATATAATCAACAAATACAATTGAAAAAACACTATACAAATATAGGCTAATACAAATAAAAGACATTTCGACGGAGGTTCGACGGTACCGTCGAACCGTCTAATTAGCGCCGTCGAAGAGGCACACCGTCGAAACGTCCTGTATTCCATGAAAACAGGTAAGTACCGGTAGGCCGGTAAGATCCTGTGTAGCGGGAGGAACTTTTTTTCAGATGCCTATTTACTAAGAAACATTGAACAATATATTTAACCTAACCTAACCTAGTATAGGCTATTAGCCGACTAGCGGCTAGCCTATTTAGGCTATGAATGTAAAAATAGGCTAGCCTATATTGTAACATTAGCAAATTAATGAGATATACGTACAGGTACTCCCGCTACACAGGATTATACCAACAAAAACATTAGAGAATGTAGATAGGGTAGATTGGAGGTAGATAGCAGGTAGAGTAGGCTAGGCTAGTAGGCCTAACAGTAACTGGGAAAAATGGAGCCAGGATTGAAGAAGCTTTAGAAGGTTGATAAGGTAGATAGAATAATAGAAGATGAGGTAGATAGCAGGTAGAACATTGCACCGTACTGCGTAGCCTACTTACATTGCAGGTAAAGATGGCTCAGAATGTCGGCAGGCGGGCAGGTAGATCCAGAGGTAGGTAGTAATCCAGGGAGTGTGGTGGAGAGAATTATCCTTAATTGCAGGTAAAGATCTTTTACACTATCGTCACTGTCCACCGGGGAATTAGAGATTCCCTGTACAGGATTCCGTTTGGCCCTGCCATAGCCTAGAGCCCTAGACACTTTCCCCACTTAGGCTAGGCTATAGAAAAATATCCAGAGGGGCCTGGCCGGGCCTCCAGGCTCTCGTCACTGTCAGACATTGTTCACTATGTATTCCTGGATACACTGATGTACAATAGATGCAGTACTGTCCTGTAAATCACTGTAAATAGTGCGATAACGACACCACGATCACCGGCAATGTAAGCGTTCCCGCGTGTCAGACAACAATGAGACTAGACTGTCATGTTTTTGTTAGGGACCTCGCCCGCATGAATCCCCAGTAGCCAATGGGAGCGCGCGGCGGGTAAGCCCTGAGTTCTCATTGGCTCCCCGCACCTCCCCCACACACCCTTACAGTTTCTGCCCGAATGCGACCAAATCCAGACCACGTGATAGAGGAAAGATAGGAGTGTTCCTGCAAAAAACCGCGTTTTTCAAAATGTGGCGCTTTGTCGGGTTTGGATGCACCAGCCCTATATTATATATAT
>JAGKTK010056297.1:0-11054 GCA_018397895.1 Paralithodes camtschaticus | reverse complement strand
TTGTCCCAATTTTGGTTTGTTTAGTTTGCAAGTTTTACATTTTAATTGTTATATTATATTATTATAATGTTTATGTACAACATTAAATGCAATTAACAGGGAGAAATAGGCCAAAAACAGTCGCTGTCGGAGCAGGTCCACCATATGTAATAATTCCCATAAGCCGCAGTGGTCTTCATTGCGTGGCTCACGAGCCTGTGGCGGCTCGCAATGACCTGATTGGCGGCTCGCAAGAGAGGAGAGAGAGAGAGAGTTATATACTGTATACCGGTATATTTATATACAGTATACAGTAAACTTCCGTTAATCCGAAGGGCAGCGGACCGGCCCTCGTTAGGATTAGTGGATTTTTCGGATTATCGGACTTTACCCCTATGAACTTGTGTATTAATGGCCTGACGAAAACATTGAGGCATTAGGCCACCCAAATGACACAATGGTGCACACATATCATATGTTCATGAAATCACTTCAAAAGTTTGCCATTGTCATTGTAGCCTACTTCAAAACATTCAGATTAATGGTCAAAGGAATCTGCTGATATAAACGTAAACACCATATGTCCGCATCGTCTACTAGCGAGTTTGTCTTGCTCTTGAAGATCAGATCAGATGTGGTTCGGGAAGTAATGTCTTAACAACGGCACTTCCCTGAGAGGTTCTTGTGATTTTCCTTTTGTGATTTTCCTTTTGTGACGTGCTCTGTTATATTATATTGTATTGAAAGCACCCTTGTCTTGTTCTCTTGAAAGCACCCTTGGGACGCTCCGATCACTCAACTATAAATAGTAGCGTATCGGAACGTCCAAAGGTGCGTTTTCAAGCTCAAGACTGAATGTGCTTGCAGAAAATGCGGTGCAAGCCAGTAGCGCATCGGAGCGTCCCAAGGATGCGTTCAAGAGCAAAACAAACTCTCTAGCAGACGATTTGGTGTTTACGTTTATATCAGTAGCTTCCTTTGACCATTAATCTGAATGTTTTGAAGTAGGTAATAGGCTACAATGACAATGGTAAACTTTTAATGTGAATTCATGAACATATGATATGTGTGTGCTCCATTATGTGTCATTTGAGTGGACTAATGCCTCAAAAAGGGGACTTTGGGACTTCTTGAAATTCGGACCATCGGGTGAATTCGGATTTGGCCTCAAATTGAAAAATTCGGACTATTGGGAGATTCGAATCATCGGTCGTCGGATTAAAGGACTTTTACTGTATATAGAAAGAATTTTTGCATTCTGCAAAGATGTTGGTATATTGGGCAAGATTTAGCAGTTTTAATTACAATTCCATTGTCTCCCTTTTTATATTTTTAATTTTTGTAATCCTCTTCAGTATTTAGGTTTACAGTACAGTAGGGTCTCACATAAAACGAGTTTATGGTCGATAAACGAGGGCGTTTTATGCGATTTCGTTTTATGTGAACACACCATTTTGGTGGCGCAATATCGTCAATGTTCACTGTAAGCGAAAATTTTTGTACGAAGCTAACGATATTTCGTACGTTTTGTACGATATTTCGGCGTTCTATATGAAAGCGAACGATATTTCGTACGTTTTGTACGATATTTCGGCGTTCTATATGAAAACTCCTCGGATTTGCCCCACTTTGGCGGCGGACTCGTTTTATGTGATCACATTCGTTCTGATCGAAAATTAAATATTAATATTTTAGGTCGGTCGTTTTAATCGAGACTCGTTTTATGCGAACACGTTTTATGCGGGACCCTACTGTACTGTACACCACTTTTAACGTTTTTTATTGACACAGGGTACGGCTGACGCCTCCCTCAGTGGGTTTCCCCTTCCCTAAAATCTCTCCATTTTTATGTCTACTCCTTACCTGTAAATAATATCTACTTTTCTTGAAAGTTTTACGGCTCTTTCAGCTGCTTGGCATAGAGCCATGGTATTTTTTTCTAAAAAAAAAAAAAAAAAAAATCAATTAACCCTCACAGACCGGTTTCACATTTTATAAGATATCCCCGAAATCCGGGCAATTTGGCCGAAAAACTTCTACGCCTAGGCTATCGTATCTTTGTTATTTTAACTGCTACCGCATTTCCACGCATCTT
This sequence comes from Paralithodes camtschaticus, assembly GCA_018397895.1. Lineage (NCBI taxonomy): Eukaryota > Metazoa > Arthropoda > Malacostraca > Decapoda > Lithodidae > Paralithodes > Paralithodes camtschaticus. The sequence goes on along the minus strand of JAGKTK010056297.1, from coordinate 8,980 downwards.
CAAGCGTAGATGTGTTTCGTACCTGTAGACTGGCGTTGAGTAGAGCTCTCTAAGTCAACTGGTTCAGTTGTGATGACGATTTCCGTGGAGAGAGTTTCGAGGCGATGTTAGCAATATGACACACTTTTCACTACTGAATTTGGCTTAGCAGACCACACAATAACAAACGACGCCTCTTCTTGTGTTTGGAGGTGCGCGGCGTTGGTCCAACCGGCTGTGTTTATATGCGTCGGATGGACGGCTTTCAAAACAATCTTACAGGCTTTCAAGCTTACGGTGCTCAAGAGCCCATCCGTGTTCCAGGGCCTCAGAGCCCAACCGGTTCTGAGGGGTTAAAGAGCCGTCCGACCCCGAGGCCCTCTATGTATATTTTTAGCACTATTTTTCTACAGTGGTGTTCGGCTAGTCCATCCACTAACCTGCTTCACCCTTATGTAAGCAGTACCGATTTGTATCAGGTTTACTCCAGGCTGGGAAATTAGTGTTGCGAATCTACTTGCCCCGGGCTAGTGACTTCTGAAATTTACTTGCCCTGACATATCTTGTACTTGCCCTGATACACTGTAAGACATTTCGCTCGCTAAGTACCACATGCATTCACAAACATATCACCTAAAATCACGGTACAGTACGTTAGAGGAAATTTGGGTGTGTTGGAAAGAAGTGTGGTGTGATTTTTAAGTGTAGTGAAATGATTCAATGAATAGTAAGTGTCTATGAGAGTTAGCTGGATTACTCTCTGTGTAGGTGAGGCACCTATAGAAAAAGTGGGGGAAGCCTGGCAAATGAAGCAGGAGTTCCAGTAACTCGTTATCATATGGCTATGTGACCTCCCCTGGGTACTGTCCTGCTCGACTGGTGCTTACAATCTCCCCAATAAAAAACTTCACGACTAGCAATATTCAATTTTACAAGTCCAAGCAGACTACAGTATAGGTCCGTGTGGTCGTGTTAACTCCAAGGTGCGTAGCGTGACGCACAGGACCAAATAAAACAAAAAGGGCTCCGTTAGGGCCTAGAGAATAAATCAGAGTATATGCACGAAAACAATAATTAAATTTGGTTCAGTAATAACCGAAAAATTGCAATTTTCAATAAGCGTTGCCCTAAGAAGAAGAAGAAGAAGAAGGACCCTTGAGATCCTTTGCTTCCCCCAAATAGGGTGTCGATGTGGACGTCGATCCAAAATAATTTTCAATTCCAGAAAAACAACAGCCTCCTTCGCTTCACACGCAGACCTAATAAGTTGAATACGGCGAATAACATTTCTAGGAACAGGCAGCCTTGGTCTATGGCATCACATTACAAATTCATAGTTCATTATTGACGTATACCGGGGAGAGAGAGAGAGTGTTTACGGCTATACTGAATATTAAATCACAACACTGACTTAACCCCTTCATTATCGGTGACGTCCATTTCAATATATTCTGGCTACTATTAAATTATATAATTCAGTTTAAAAGGGGCCTCCAGCTATTAACAGGCTTCGAATTATCTCACTTGACCTTTTCTATAACAGCACACATCCTTCTTAAACTGCACAAAATAGTATAAATCTAGCTAGAAAGAAATTATAAACACGTCGCCGGTACAGAAGGGGTTAAGGAAGATGTGTCTGTCTGTCAAATAGTCTGTTACAGCAAAATTCTGATAATTCGAACACGAATAATCCAAAATTCCCAAATAGCCCGATTTTTTTAAGATCGGAATTATTAACATTAAAATGGGGAGAAATAGGACAAATAATAAAACTGCACACCGATATCGGGTAATAAGTGGAGACAAGCGTAGGTGCAGACGATGCCAATCTGCTACCCTACAACCAGCATCTATGGATTATAGTATAACACTGACCACTGACCAACAACTATGCCACCAACACCATCTACAAGCTTAAGGGGACATGGGCCTGTTTTCTGAACCACTTTCTCCCTCATGTTTAGCCCCATTAGTTTACAGATGTTAAGATGTTTGTCCCATTAGTTAGTCGATCTTAAAACCTTTCGCTCCATTTCGTCGTCAATATTTAGACCTTTCGTGCTATTTAAATGTCGATTTTTTCCCTGGCGAACAATAGTGAGCCTGTAATGTTGGAAGAACCGGCCTTAGGCCGGGAAATTTTTCTACCGAAAAATGTAGGCTACATATTAATCTAGAAGGGGGATCTAAAGGATGTTTTCTTTAAATTTGATGGAGGTCTAGGGAGGAAACTAGAAAAAGAATGAATACATGCAAAAAACGCCGTTTTTGTTTTCTTTATCTGTTTATTGATTCTTGTGTTGTTATTGCATCTGATATAAATCAATATTGACAGTATAGTATTCGACAACCGATTAGCTGTTCACCGCACACCGAGTGTCGTCGGTCTCAGACGGGATTAAAGGGTTACCGCAGCGATGTTTTCCTACATTAATTATATACCGGTATTTGATATTATATATGTATGTATATATTTTATTGAAGAGTTATGTAAGGAAGTATTACAAACTTTCACTTGTTCCCCGGGCAAATGCCGGGCAGACTAACATTGAAAATCACTAGCCCGGCTACATGTCTGGGCTAGTCCGGGCTGCCGGGCTATACCTAATTTCCCAGCCTGGTTTACTCCCCTAGACAGGTTGCCGACGAAGGCTGACGAGTCCCATCCACCCGGATTTTTAGAAGGTTGTCTCCCCTAGATGGGTTGCCGACCACTTGAATGTTGTACTGTATGTATATACCGGTACTCAGGCACATACCCCATAACTGGGGGTGACCGACTCGAGACAGAGCCCGAACAGGGACAACACAACACAACATAAAAAAACAAAAATATGAATTTACACACATCTAGGTCGCTCAGGAGAAGACCCAGAGACCAAGGAACACTAAGGGGCTCCAGCACTCTACCGGCCCCAGACCTCCCGGAGAGGTTCCAGTCTCAGCAGGCAGACACGTAGTGGAGCACACCACAATGGCCGCCCACCTCACATCCAGGTATGACCCTTCATATACACCGGCTCCTCGGACCAGGCGCCTGACGGATAATTATCTAGTCCAACTGGCGCCCGAGTCCCTCTCCCAACGACCGCGTTTTCACTCATCTATTCACAAGCATTCTCCATTCATTCCTATATATTACCACTTCTCTTGCCTGTTCTACAGTCACATTTCTATCTTCCAACGCTTGTACTACATAATCTCTCCATCTCAATGGATGTCTTCCTATCCCTTTACCTCCCCTTGTATCTGACTCACATACCGTAAACTGTGGTAATGTTTGACATACATTTTCAAAGATTTTTTAACAATTTCTTCTGACTTTAAACACATTATAGAGATTTAACGATCTTAAGTTGTGTGTGGTAATAGTGTGCCATAATCCAGGAAGCCTCCCAAAACTATCCCTCATAATAAGAGAGCTAGATAATAGCCGTCCGGCTGTCTCAGTCGATAGCGTCACTGCTTCCAATCTTGCAGTCTCGCGTTCAATCCCCGCTCAGATTGAAAAGTTTTCTCAGATATAGCCGGCGGTTACCGTCTCCCCATGAGCAAGGGGGATGGGTAATGGTCTCTGGTTGATTAAAAAAGTGTCTAGCGCTTGAGAATCCTCGAAGGAGGAGATACGGGCGCTATATAAGTATCTATCTATCTATCTATCTATTGCCTGATGCCATGATTCCCGAAGGGGTGGCCACGAACGAACCGCCCCCATGCACCTCAGTCGACCAGCACCGCCTTCATCCATATACAGTAGGGTCTCGTAAGATGCGAGTTTATGGTTGATGGATGCGACTGCATCTTACGATTCACGTAGCTTATGGGAAAAACGTCCCGCCTAAGGCTCGCATTTAAAAAAAAATGTTCGCATCTTGAGGTTTCTCCTCGGATTTAGCCCACTTTGAGCCTCCGATTCGCAAATTATGGTCAGTCTCGCATCTTAAAATAATTTATTTTATTATTTGGGGTCCTCGCATCTTATGCGAATCGCATCTTCTGATCTCGCATCTTACAAGACCCTACTGTACTTCCATATACATCCTCACCAGATGATTATTATTATTATCCTTATCCTAAATGATTTCTAAAGTATTCTCGAAAAGTGGAAAACTTCGGACTTGTATAGAAAACTTTGGACATACTGTACAGTGATTTCTTATGGAAAATTATTGCCAAGAAAGCAGGGATAAGTTAGGACAAATGGTGCTTTCCCCAACTTCACTCTTTGCATGGCTTCACACACTTCTGACCTCCTGATCCCCACCTCCTCCTCCACTACTTCTCATCTTCTCCCTCCCATACCCCATCCAACTATGTTTGCTGGCGCTTCATTCCTTAAATTCAGCAATTCGTTGAAGTACTCCCTCCATCTTTCGACTCTCTCTTGCTTCTCGACTAGCACTCGCTCATTCTTATTTTTCACACCCTTATTATTTCCCTTGCTACCTTCCCTAACTTTCTTGACTTCTTTCCAGAACAGTTTCTTAAACTCCCTCCATTTTACACTCAGATTCCTTCCAAATTCCTCATCTGCTCTTCTCTTACTTTCCTTCACTACTTTCTTCACCACTCTTTTTCTCCAAGTACTACGCTCATTTCTGTCTCTTCAAATCTTCATTCACTCTACTGCCCAACCACTCTCTATACACTTTCTTCTTGTCTTCAACAACTATTTTTACCTCTTTCGTCCACCATGCTGTACCCTTCACTCCCTTCCCTCTTCTCCTTACTCCACACATGCTGCACAGATCTCTTCCTTAACCCTTCCCGCCCGGGCTCGCCTTCCTAATGACAGCATTGAGATCCGGGCGATCTGGCCGAAAAACGTCTTTAATAGGCTACCCGTATCTTTATTATTTTAATGGCTAGAGAATTACAACACATCTCTAAACGTAGGTGTGTTTCGTATCTGTAGACTGGCATTGAGTAGAGCTCTCTAGGACAACTGGTTCAGTTGTGATGACGATTTCCGTGGAGAGAGTTTCGATGTAATGTTAGTAATATCAGACACTTTTCAACACTAAATCTGTTCTTGCAGGCAACACAATAACAAACTCCGACTCTTCTTCTTGTTTTCGGAGGTGCGGTGACGCAAAGACAGGCTTTGTTTACATACGTCGGACGCACGGCTTTCAAAACACGCTTAACCCTCCGGGGCCGGCTACGCATTCTATAAATATTCCCCGAAACCCGGGGGTTTTGGCCGAAAAACGTCTACGCCTAGGCTACCGTATCTTTTTTATTTTGACTGTTTCCGCATTCCCGCGCATCCCCAAGCGTAGATGTGTTTCGTACCTGTAGAATGGCGTTGAGTAGAGCTCTCTAAGTCAACTGGTTCAGTTGGTGGTGATGGGCTGGTTATCAGAGTGAGAACTGAGCAATCTCTGCCATACCCATAGCTTACTCTGACTGTTCCTTTTACTTATATATTTTCTAGATCTCAAGTGACGGCGTCTCTTCCGTGGATTGACCTCCCAATCTACCAAAATTGGAAGCCAAAGCGTCACATTTTTCCTGTGCCCCTAAACTTTCTCTTCATAATTGCTGAGGGGCCCTGGGTGGGGCTTTGGTTTCCCGGGCGTTTCTACACCCTCCTCAGCTCCCCGCCATGGAGTGGCTTCGGTCACCCAGGCTTTATTGTGGTCGGCAGGGAAGGTTCTGTGGGAGCGCTCGGTTATGGCCTTGGCCTTGCTCGGGGCCTTGGGGCTGTTCGGCCAGGCAGCTTGGGGAACAACAACAACAACAACTGGTTCAGTTGTGATGACGATTTCCGTGGAGAGAACTTTGTGGCGATGTCAGCCATATCAGCCACTTTTCAATACTAAGCAATTACACACAGCCACACAAAAACAAGCGACGCCTCTCCTTTTGGTCGGAGATGCGCGGCGTTGGTCCAACCGGCTGTTGTTTACATGCGTCGGACGGACGGCTTTCAAAACAAGCTTACAGGCTTTCAAGCTGCCGGAGCCTCGGAGCCCTACCGGGTTCCGCGGGCCGCGTTTGTTATGGGTGCCTCAGAGCCCTACCGGGTCTGAGGGGTTAATAGGCTTTCAAGCTTACGGATTTTAAAATGACACCCGGGCTCCTGCCCATCTGCCGCGGTGTCATTTTAAAATGCTGCCCGGGCGGAAAGGGTTAAAAACTTTGCTCACTTCCTCCACTTCCTCCATACCTTCCAGGTCAAACCTACCTACTCATCTTTCTACTGAACTCTTCCTTGATCTCCTCCTGCAACCTCTCCACCCTCCTCGCCATTCCACCTTCCTCTCGCCTCCCTCCAGCTCTCCTCACCCACTTCTTTTGTATCCTAATTTGATCTACTACTACATAATGGTCAGATAGACCCCCCCCCCCCACAATACCCGTATACACCCTAGCATCCAGCACAGATTTCTTCATTCGTTCATCCACACATTTGATATTTCACTTATATTTATTCTTTATTTACTTTGTGGTGATTATTCTGTAATATATATTTACATTCATGTTCAACAGTAGTAAGCAATTTAGCCAATATTTTTATGTACTGTATAGTCAGACTTGTGACTTTTGCATTTTGTTACCACCACCCTGATAACACGCCGGGTTATAGGCCTTCGTGGTGATGGAAAATGCAGCTCTAGACAAAGACACAAATCAGTTACTGTAGCACACTTCTGTACCAATTTACATTTTCTGTTCAGAAGGAGCAAACAAACCTTAAGGAAAAGATTAAGGAATCTGTAACAAAGGAGTAAGAAGGATTACTTCCAGTCCCTGATGTGATTTTTCCACAGCGAGATAATGATTCATAGAACACATGTAAGGTGGGTTTGTGTTTGTACCATAAATGGTACAAACACAATCCCACCTTATAAAATTTTATGATTTTCTGAACAGGAAAAGACAATACCCTGCATGATCCATATAAGTGAGATGGGTAGTGTTTGTATCACATCAAGATTTTCTACAAAACATGATCTGTAACAAGAATAGGGTGGATTGTTCTTTAACCGTATATATTACCTTTTGGGGGCAGGAAGAGAAGGCAATCCGCAACAACCGCACCTACCACATCCTAGACACCAACAAGGCTGGGGTGAGGTTTCGCAACAGTCGCATGCAGGAGTTGAACACCCAGTACCAGGAGGCTCGACAGGAATATCTCAGTCAACAGAAGGCCATTGTGGACGAGATTATGACCATAGCAGGTGAGGGAATTAGTTTGAGTTTAGCGATAAGATTTTGTTTAAAGGCTTGTTTAGTTAAGGATGTTTTTAGGGCTATTTTTTGTTGGCAAGTAATTTGTTAAAGTTCCAAAATCATCAGGCAATTGTTTATGTGATAGTAAATGGGCTCACTCTTGAGGATCAGGGCATCTGGCAATATATAAAAGTTGGGAAAATATATTAAAGTTTAGATACAAACATTTTAAACGTTCTTTGAGTCAGGAAAAGGTCATGTTTTCAAGATTGTTGGGGTTTAGTCACAATGTTTCCTAAAGTGCCTTACAATATAAGAGGGCAGTTGTCAACAAGATCATTAGACGGCAGTAGTTTTGTGGAAAAATATCTGGAGAAGAGACAGAAGTTGTATGCTGCCTTCATGGAGTAGTGCTATGACCGATTAGATGAAGAAGATTTGTGGAAGTACAGCATTGAAAATATATGGACTAGTTGTTAAGTTGCTATCTATCTATATTCTATCTATATGCTCAGGCCCAATCCCCACTTTTCCTATTTTTATTTTTATTTTTATTTTTATTTTATTTTGTATATATTTTTTTTGGGGGGGTGGCCGACTCAAGACAGAGCAAGAATAGGGACAACACAAAATACAACAGAAAACAATGAACACACAAAAACAAAACACAAATTCACACACATCTAGGTCATCCAGGAGAAGACCCAGAGACCAGGGTCACCAAGATCTCTCTATCACTCCCCCAGCCCCCGACCACTCGGAGAGGTTCCGATCTCGGCAGGCAGACATGCAGCAAAGCCCTACCACCATAAGCCCACCCACCACACTTCCAGGCGCACCCTTCATATTAATCGTCTCGCCGGGCCAGGCGCCTGATGGACTATTATCTAGTCCAACTTGCGCCCGACCCCTTCCCCCAAATGACCAATGTGTTTACTCATCTATTACAAGCATTCTCCATTCATTCCTGTTTATTACCACTTCCCTTGCCTGATCTATATTCATTCCTCTCATCCAAAGATTTTCTTACACAGTCTCTCCATCTCAATGGGGGTCTTCCTGCCCTTTTATCTCCCTTTGTATCTGACTCACATATTCTCTTTGTAAGCCTTTCATCTTCCATTCGTTCAACATGACCATACCAGCTCAGCACCCTTCTGTCCACTCTGGCTGACAAATGTTCCTGCTGCCCCACTCTCCTACAAATCTCTTCATTCCTCAATCTGTTTCTACGAGTAACTCCACACATACTCCTCAAGCAGCTCATCTCCATCACATCCAGCTTTCTTCTCTCCTTTTCCTTCAGAGCCCATGTCTCATCCCCATACATCAGTGTTGGCACAAAAATTCCTTGATACATTGTACTTTATACTTTCATTCCAAGATTTCTCCTCTTCCACATACAGTAGGGTCCCGCATAAAACGTGTTCAGATAAAACGAGTCTCGATTAAAACGAGCGACCTAAAATATTAATATTTAATTTTCGATAAGAACGAATGTGATCACATAAAACGAGTCCGCCGCCAAAGTGGGGCAAATCCGAGGAGTTTTCATATAGAGCGCCGAAATATCGTACGAAATATCGTACGCTCCTGACGGAAATTTACGCTTACAGTGAACATTGACGATATTGGGGCACCAAAATGCCGTGTTCACATAGAACAAAATCGCATAGAACGCCCTCGTTTATCGACCAATTTCTCGTTTTATGCGGGACCCTACTGTACTTCCCATTGCTCCGAAAACCTTCCTTCCTTCACACACACTCTGTTTTACCTCCATTTCCATACCTCCACTCCTGCTTATCGTTCCTCC
>JAGKTK010056296.1:0-11054 GCA_018397895.1 Paralithodes camtschaticus | reverse complement strand
GGGGGGGGGAGAGTTCAAGGGCTACAGGGAAATTTTGCCCTTAAGGTCCCTGGGCGTGGGGTTGGCATTAGGCTACAATTAATATGGAAGTTTGAAAAGGCAGTAGAATACGTTAGCCAAATGCTACCGGGGAATGCAACTATGGGGTGGTATATGAGTCTGGAAAAGATAGAGTTATGTGATCAGTCAGAGGGTTATGGATACTATTAGTTGGCCCTGGGAACTGCATTTTCTATTAAATATAAATTACCAAAACACAGCGGCAGTTCGTAGGGGCACTTAGTTATTGTTTCGGGGTACTTATGACAGATCTGGTAACCAGGTTATCTTATACAATCTCTGGTTGGGGTAAGAGGTGTAAGACACGAAATAAATTGGCGTAGTGTGGGCTGTGGATACGAAGGAGGCAAGGGGAAGACGTATGACAATTGTGGAAAGTAAATGGAAAAAGGTGAACACAATGGCGGATAAAAATACTTAACCTAAGGATTGCATACATAGATTTATGGGGCGATGGATCTTCAGAAGTTGAGTCTGGCAAGACAAGATGTTAGGGAATGTTAATATTAATACTTAGTTACTAGAGGAGCAATGCAAGGGGCGACTGAGCACGGGTTACATATATCTATACTCGTCATGGAAAATTATATACGAGGTCTAGGAACAAGCGTGGGTGTTTGAACTTCTAAGATATATAACATCTACTTCTCGGATGCAAGAACATACATAGATATAATTATGGCTGTCTGATGTGTTGGCATTGGCTCAACGTCGGGACAGGCATGGGTGTTTTTAATATGAATGTATATTCCTGTTCATCATCTTTGTAGTTAGGAGTGTAGGACACGAGGGGGTTAGTGTACGTGAGGTGTGGAAAATGGTCAGTTTTAAAAAAGGTAAATGGGTGTGTCCTGGAGCTGTTTAGCCCTGCGGGCTTGGGCCTGTCTGGAATGGCGGGCTCGGTCAGCTGGTCCTTTCGTTCTGTGGACCTTTCCTTTGGTGTTTCTGTGTGGTGTTCGTTCATGGCTTCTGTGGTGGGCTTCTCGTTCTGGGGCATTTTATAAATTATATATTTTTTTTATTTGTACACCACCCTCATATTATTTTAAGTTGCTTTCTCGAAAAAAAGATGGCTTGTAATTTTTCCACGACATCTTTCACCCACAAAAATTTAGACCCTCCTGAAAAAAAGTTCACCACCAACTCAAGTTCCATCAACTCACGTTGGACAGCAGAAGATCGCCTAAAGCTTTGTGTGTGAAAATCACGACAGGGACCCGTACAGGGGCGACGCCGCAGCAACCCGGCCAGGTAGTCGCTCTCTCTGGGTGGAGCAGCCCGACCAGGTAGTCGCTCTCTCTGGGTGAAGCAGCCCGACCAGGTAGTCGCTCTCTCTAGGTGGAGCAGCCCGGCCAGGTAGTCGCTCTCTCTGGGTAGAGCAGCCCGACCATGTATAGTCGCTCTCTCTGGGTGGAGCAGCCCGGCCAGGTAGTCGCTCTCTCTAGGTGGAGCAGCCCGACCAGGTAGTCTCTCTGTGGGTAGAGCAACCCGGCCGGGTAGTCGCTCTCTCTGGGTGGAACAGCCCAGCCAGGTAGTCGCTCTCTAGGTAGAGCAGCCCGGCCAGGTAGTCGCTCTCTAGGTAGAGCAGCCCGGCCAGGTAGTTTCTCTCCTAAATTTTTGTGGGTGAAAGATGTCGTGGACAAATAATTGACAACTCGATTTCTTTAACAGGACAGAGTGAGCGCACTCATTGCTGATGATTATGGCAAGACGTTAGCTAAAAAATCTTTGACTCAGAGAGAGTGAGTGTGTAACTCTCTCTCTCTCTCTGTCATGCTTCGTATAATGCGTCGTATAGCCTAGGTAATTCTTTGTATAATGCGTCGTATAGCACAGCGATGGCTGTGACTCATATTTGGGCAGGACACACGAGGCAGAAGGGCGGAGCACACAGGAGAAGCGGAGCTCTAGACAGTGCAGGGTGCTCCTATGACCAGTGGTGTCCCGTAGCCCAGCCTCACTGTGGTGTCCCGTAGTCGTATAGCGCGGCGATGGTTGTGACTCGTATCTGGCCAGGACACACCAGGCATGAGGGCGGAGGTGTCCCGTAGCCACTTTGTTCTTAGTAAGAGAATAGGCTCTCCATATAGTGCCTTACTAACCTGAATTTCTTAGTAAGAGAATAGGCTATTCATATAGTGTCTTACGTGCCTTACTAACCTGTGTAACATGCATATTATACTCAAATATACACATGTAACCCAGCCTCAATCACTTATTATGTCACCCTATGTTCCATCAATATTCTAGAAGATGACTGATATATATATTATATTATTATTATAACTCCGGCGGTGTATTTTCACATAAAACGGTGAAATAAAAGAACTGTTTGTCTTATTAGTATTTATTCTTATATTTTTGCTTTTTTTCTAGGTGGCGCTCCCTGTATCATTATTGCAAATTCATTCAGCATGATTTCGTCCCGTTTCCCTTGTTCCTTCCGTTGGTTTTCGTCACGCTTCTTGATTTCCTTCAGAAGTCTGGGGTATCCTTTCTTCATTGGTTATGCCACCCAAAATGTTCATTATTGGTGGTAGGCACTGCTTTGAGCTCTTCAGGATTCTCAATTCTTGAGTTCTTTGGGTTTTTACGGTAGAATAATTTGCTGCTACCTTTGCCTGCCATTTCCTTTTACGAACATTGGCGGCCTCGAGCTTTAACTGTATTTTCTGATCCTTTTTGTGTAGTCTCTCTTGTCTTTTTGAGGCAACTTCATTCAATTTATTTTGTCTTCTTTCCAGTCGTCTGCGCTTCTTAGTTTCAACGGTAATATGTTTTTGAGCAGCCAGTTGCTTATCGTGGTAGCTGAGTGCCAGTAGGGAATCTGCAGACAACACAACCTCTGGTGCATCTGCGGACTGCCCACTTTCTACACCTGAAGTCCCTGCAACAAGCTCCATCTTTTTGTTCAAATGACTCAATACTTTCGCCTTTTTTCACAGTAAGCAATACAAATGACAACACAGGATGTAAACAATACACAACTCGAATCAGCAATTGACCCACCTAGTGAAAGGTGTGTCAGCAAAAACGCCTTATATATACCGGAAACGGTAGTTTAAGGGCTCACTCTTCTATACGCACTGACACAGAGAACTTAATCTACCTTGGGATCTCAATCAGAGAAGAACACACATCCCAGCTACTCCCGTCTCTCATCTTGGCTACAGCTAGACACTGCCATGCGCCACTTAAGCACTTATTGCCACATATTGCCACACTTGCTAAGCATCACCAAGAGACTTAGATTAAACCCCTTTTACCCTAAGCTCAATACTAATACCTTAACAACTAAGTATTATAAAACTGTACTCTATAACTCAATATAATTTATAACACAATGGAGTTATCTTTACCCCCTTTATATATAATATTCAAATGTAATATTGCGCGAGAATACCATACGATTCATTGTCTTCTACATGGCGACCTTGCATTAAAAGAACATACACTTGGAATCATAACTAACACTTGGCCCTACCTGACTCCAGTACTCAAACAATCGACCTACAATCAAGCAAATCTTCACCCAATCTCCAGCACTACCTTGTCTACTCATCGCCCCAACCAGCTTCCTGCCTACCTCAACACATCACTTCCTGTTTACAAACTACATCCGCCCGTCGTCACCTTCAAGTCTACAGACAGTTCCTGTGTATATCTGCCTGTTTCATCACTACAAGTCTACAGCAAGTTCATGTAGGCAACATCAGCCCGCCTACCATCTCTACCCCATCATCATCACTACTCACCACTCCAAGCTACCTGCAAACTAACAAGCAAACAAGAAAACACCCCGTCAAAGTGAATAGAACCTGCCAGACATCAAGACGCCTTCAATAGCCCGCAGACACAACAACGCCCTGGCCTGCCTGACGTACGACGACACATCACTACACACCACATCTCTGCACATATCGACACTTCATTTGATGTAACAAAATACAACAGGTATGCATGATGTATTATCATTAATTTAAAAACACACCACAGTGAAAATAAGTGAACACACACACATACACGCTATCTCACTACCAAAATCTCATACCGCAACACACCCCCTTATCCTCTTACTACACTGACTTTCCGCACTCTATACCCCTCCTCCCCTATATGCATCCCCCTAACGAAACGAACGTCAGACAACACCAGCTGACTTTCTCTTTCATATCACTACATAGCCACCGCGCTAGCACGCCCACTCCTCCCATATCCACCAACTCCCACAATTATTACTGTTGGTGAGAAAATGGCCTTTGCTTTGCCTGAGCTAAAACATGCATCCTGCCAAACACCCAAACATAAAACTGTCACAATTTACAGTGTTAATGAAAACACACTCGTGTTACCTGCTAGGTGTGGTACTCATGATATAGAACTATCCCTTGACACAGACTCTTCAGTAAACCTTATAAGCCTTGCTAAATATAAAAGCTTGAAGGACTTGAACCTCGAAGAATCTTACCCAGATATCGAGATTATATCTGTGAGTGGAAGCCACCTAGAAACCTTAGCTAAGGTTACCCTTTCAGTAGAATTTACAGAAGTGCACACAGCTAATCTGCCTTTCTATGTAATTTCGAAACTCCCAACAAACACCGACATGCTTCTAGGTTTAGAAGCTATGTCAAAAGTGAAACTTATTATCCTACCACACATGGATCAAGTTCTCATTGGGGGATTACAAGGAGATAATGTGGAATGTGTACGGAGTACCCAGGAAAACAGTTCTATGCACCAGGTTAAAAACCACAAACGTAGGACAGAATTCAAAGTAACTCCAAACTCACTCCAACGCCCAATCATGACACTACGCAGTGTCATGTAACCTTCCTCACCTCACCCTAGGTTCTTTGAGTAATTAATACTACATTAATCCAACCTCTTCTATCCATATTGTTTTGGATATCTAATTTCTCCAATTCACACACACAGATACTCACTACACATCTGCTAGAATAGCTATATATAATTAGATTAACATTCCAACAGTCAATTCTATACTCGAAACACGTCTAACTCTTTACTCAAACTCTTAAAAATTACTCTTGATTTATAAACTATTTAACACCGGTATTTTAATTACTCAAATTCATCTAAACCCAAGGGAATAGTTTTTGAATAATTGACTACATTCACCGAACATGTGAACATGTGTTCAATGTGTATTGATGGTAATTTTTGAAACTATTCATCCCAAAGTTAACTTCAGACCATTTTTGCATCTAACTCCCTATTTTTGCTCTAAACTGGAACTCTCAAACTCACAATTACTTTTGAGTGTGTATAATGTATGTCTTGGATCCAAAATTTGATATCCGTTATTTGAATTCATTTAGTTATACGTGACGAGTGTTTAATTATTTTGTGTATGTTCAACTCATACAGATATACAAGTTTAGTAGCTTAACGACAATTATAAAGCCTACCCCTTACATTGCGATGTAAAGTAGGTATAATTGTGACACATGCGATCGCTTACGCAAATGTTAACGGCAACTCCGCAGATGTTCATAAGTGCCAAACGAATATATCTGATAGCCGTAGGCCTATACACTCAATAATATTAATCCTTTATGATTGCCAATATTCATATATGGATAATTTTATTGAACTTTATTATTTACAGTCTAAAATTGATTACTGTCCATTTTAGCTAGATAAATATATACTATCGGTACACCATCCAAAGTAAATTTAATTATATTACTTGGATATTTGTTAGCTAACTACACGACACCAAACTTTTAACTACAGACACCAACACTTTTTTTCACACATCATACTGCCAAGAATTTGATGTTCACAGGAAGACTGTTGGACACCTCCCAGCTGACCTGTCCTACTACCGCCCTCAAACTTGGTGCCTGCTACAAGCTGTGAGCAAATCTGAAAAGCTTGATGCAGAAGGACGTGATCGCTGAACCTTCAGGGTCAATCAGCGGAGAAAACGAGTCGAAGGAGAAAAGAGGAGAATAAAAATAGAGACAAAAATACACCAAGTTATGGCTGTATTATGTATTTATTATTTTTATCCATATATACCCATGTTATAAACTCTTTTACTCTTTACTCTGAGTCTCTGATACCAAGCGTTTTCTCTATCAGGCGATTACATGCACGACTCACGTTTCTCAATCACATGAATTACATCACAGTAATTTGAAGAATCTATACTCAGATAGCAAGACTCCCTATATTAACGTAACTCCAGAAAGTGTTTGACTTTCTTTTCTTTAATTTGCCCTATGATATCCTATTTGTTGGAAACAAAATAAACCTGTCCTACACCGGGAATATATATAAATAATTCCTCGAATCCGGGCTCCCGCGATTCATTGGAGAGGAAATATAGATATAAGAAGTCCCTATTACAAATACAACTCACTTACACGTCATATGAAATTCTTGTACTCTATCTGAATTTAGTTTTATTCTTTTTCAATTATTAATAATTATTTACTCTAATCCTTATAAATAATCTCTTATAAAAGAACCATTTGAATATATATTTTCGTCTTTATTAAAATATTAGGATGTTGGTGGAACAACATTTTTTAACAGGGGGCATGCAACATGCATATTATACTCAAATATACACATGTAACCCAGTCTCAATCTCTTAAGGAACATTGTGCATAAAGACTTCAACTCCGGCAAGTGAAATACTGTATAGGATGTGGTTTTTCCTATAAATAAATACATCTATGTGCAAAGTTACAATAACAAAGAATCGTGTAGCACAATTGTATTATTATTTGTATTATTATTATTTGGCAAAATGTACAAATAATTAATTGAAATAGGGTCGGAGAGGTGAAAAATGTTATTGCATTCAAATTCCCACCTTACCTCAAACAATTTGCCCGCTACCCCATTAAATATTAATATTTGTGTTTGGTTTGCTTGGTTCGAACGCCAAATTTAATTGTTTTGTATATTTGTGTTATCCTCCCGACTTGATTAGTACTGTCGTTGTATTTCAGCCATTGTGCATTTACCATAAACCGATTTCTTCTTTGTTAGGTAGAGTTTCATTACATTCCGATCAATAACCCGTCCCCATGTATCTTTTCGTGGGAAGACACCCGATAAATGCCTCGCTTCATCATATATAGTGGGATTTTTTTGAATCGGCAATGATTGCTAGGGTGTATAGGGGTATTGGAGGGGGTCTGTCTGATCATTATGTAGTAGTAGCTAAGGTTAGGATACAAAAGAAGTGGGTGAGGAGAGCTGGAGGGAGGCGAGAGGAAGGTGGAATGGTGAGGAGGGTGGAGAGGTTACAGGTGGAGGAAATCAGGGAAGAGTACAGGCGAGCAGTAGAAAGACGACTGGGTGGGTTCGACCTGGAAGTTATAGAGGAAGTGGAGGAGATGAGCAAGGTGTTTAAGGGCTGGGAGCTGAGGAGGGTGCGGAAACGCCCGGGAAATCAAAGCCCCACCCAGGGCCTTGTGCCCCTCAGCAATTATGAAGAGAAAGTTGAGTGGCAAGGGAAAAATGTGACGCTTTGGCTTCCAATCTTGGTAGATTGAGAGGTCAATCCACGGAAGGGATGCCGTCACTTGAGATCTATAATATATCTAAGTAAAATGAGCATCAGAGTAAGCTATGGGTATGGCAGAGAACGCTCAACTCTCACTGTGATAGACCAGCCCATCACCAGAAGTCAAGCAAGTTAGGGAAGGTAGCAAGGGAAACAGTAAGGGTGTGAAAGATAAGAATGGGAGAATGCTAGCCGAGAAGCAAGAGAGAGTCGAAAGATGGAGGGAGTACTTCAATGAGTTGCTAAATGTAAGGAATGAAGAGCCAGCAAACATAGTGGGATATGGTATGGGAGGGAGAAGAAGAGAAGTAGGGGAGGAGGAGGTGGTAATCAGGAGATCAGAAGTGTGGGAAGCCATGCCAAGAGTGAAGTTGAGGAAAGCCCCAGAAACAGATGGAGTGTGTGGGGAAATGTTGAGTTACGTTGGTGAGATAGTGATCGAAGGGGTATGGAAAATGTGAAAACTTGCATGGGAGAACCCGATGACTGGAAGACTGGCATAATAGTCCCCGTATATATAAGGGCAAAGGGGAAAGAGGAATATGTGGTAACCACCGAGGAATATGTCTTCTAAGCGTAGTAGGGGTAGGCAGCCCCGCCCAGGGTAGTACTACCGCCAAGGTTTCGGGAGACTCAGGGGATAGCCTGAATTCCATTTTCTCTCCCAGGCCTTGGTAGCTGGATACATATCTTTCTGCCTCACACATCAGGGGTATCAGGAAAACCCTCTTTATAATTATAACATACACATCCAACTTCACGACATTGCCCTACATCGCTATCCTCTATCCATAAAACACTACTCTTCCCACTACATATCATACATGTTACACCTTACACCTCTACCTAATTAATATGGCAGTACAATTGTTAAGAGCAAACCTGGTGGTCCCTCGGATATCCACCCCCGGCAGGGTTGGGTCATTGACACAGGGCCATCCCGGTCGTTATCATGCGACTGTGTCAAGAGCATTGCAACGTCCCAAAGCTGCTCGTGGTGCAGCTGTTTCTTTAGCAATATAAGGGGACTTCACTCTAAGGTCAATTATGTACACCAATTTCTTCAAGCAGAATCCCCTACTCTCCTTTTTTTGACAGAGACTCAAGTAACATCCACATCTGACACGTCTACAGTAGATTTAATTTTCCAGGTTATCAACTGCTCTAAAATTTCAGACCTAAAGGAGGTGTATGTAGCTTCGCAAAATCTGAAATTGCCCTGGAGGAGGTTACTAGTTTCAATTGTCCCTATTTTGATTATTTCTATATACAAATTAATTTCGGCTGGTAAATTTAAATACATATATTGCATCTACCGTTCCCCAAATACTCCTCCAGACCAAAGTCTTTTTGATTCTCTGTCCTCACAACTCAGTGTCCTCAACTTAAATGCTTCTTCTGAAATCACTGTGTTGGGTGACTTTAATGTCCAAAATGTTGAATGGCTCACTCATTCAGCCAGGACTGATGATGCTGGTCTTGAATGTGAGCTATTTGCAGACTCATTTAATCTCACTCAACTAGTCAACCAACCTACCCGTGTACCAGATAATCCTAATCATAATTCCCACCTACTGGACTTGTTTTTAACAACCAATTCAGAAAATTATGATGTTACAGTGAGGTCCCCGCTTGGATCTTCTGATCACTGTCTGATACAGGCCACCTGTCTATCACCTACCACACCTTCCCACTCTGAACCTGTTTTGGTGACTAAATGGCATTACGATAGGGCAGACTGGNTTTAATGTCCATAATGTTGAATGGCTCACTCATTCAGCCAGGACTGATGATGCTGGTCTTGAATGTGAGCTATTTGCAGACTCATTTAATCTCACTCAACTAGTCAACCAACCTACCCGTGTACCAGATAATCCTAATCATAATTCCCACCTACTGGACTTATTTTTAACAACCAATTCAGAAAATTATGATGTTACAGTGAGGTCCCCGCTTGGATCTTCTGATCACTGTCTGATACAGGCCACCTGTCTATCACCTACCACACCTTCCCACTCTGTACCTGTTTTGGTGACTAAATGGCATTATGATAGGGCAGGCTGGGATGGTCTTCAAGGTGTCTTTATTGATATTCCCTGGACCTCTTTCTGTTCTAATGAAACACACTCCACCTTGAGCCACATACAAGATTTTGTAAAAATTGGAATGGAAATTTTATTCCTCATCAAAAGTACAGTAAAAGATCTAATTCACCTAAATGGTTTGACTCATAATTGTGCTAGAGTAACTGAACAAAAAGCAATAGCCTACAATGCATACACAAGATAAAAAACACATGAAGCGTTTAATTACTTTAGAAACATCAGAAATCATGCCAAAACTGTGTTAAACCTAACTAAATCAATCTTTCTCCACAAGCAGGCAAATAAACCTCTAAATAATCCAAATGATAACAAAATATTTTGGTCTACTCTTAACTCATTCAAATCCAACTTCACTACTGCTTCATCCATTCCACCATTAAAATCTCCGACTGGCAATCTTGTAAGTGACCCACGAGGTAAAGCTAACCTTCTTGCGGATATTTTCTCCACCAACTCAACCTTAGATGAAATCAATCAAGATGTCCCTGTACTTAATTTTAATTCGCCTGAAATTCCCTCACTTAAGATCCACACCAGACATGTCAAAACTATTTTGCAAAATCTCTCAGTAGATAAGGCTCCTGGTCCCGATGAAATTCCTCCAATAGTACTTAAGAATTGCTCCTTGCCAATACAGGAGCGAGCGCTCCTGTATTGGCAACATTTTTCCGTCTGTGTACTCATACCTCATGCTTCCCAGTGCCCTGGAAAGAAGCAAACATCCATCCAGTTCCTAAAAAAGGTGCCTCTTTAGATCCATCAAACTACAGATCAATAGCTATAACTTCCACTCTTGGTTAAGTCTTTGAAATTATATTAAATAATCACATAATTAAGCATCTTGAGAAAAATAAATTAATCAGTGATAGGCAATATGGTTTTAGACGATGTCGATCAACTGCAGACATTCTTTGCCTTCTTACGCATCAAATCAACCAAGCTACAGACCAACATGGTGAAACACATACAATAGCACTGGATATATCAGAGGCATTTGATAGAGTCTGGCATCAATCCTTATTGTCGAAGATGTCACACTACGGCCTTGCATCATTAGTTCCACTAATTTCTTCTTATCTTCATAACAGAAAAATATGTGTAATGGTAGATGGCCTTTATTCTCAATTTCACTCAATACATGCTGGTGTTCCCCAGGGATCAGTTTTGGCCCCAACTCTGTTCCTCATTCATATCAATGATCTCATATCTACCACTCATAATCCAATACATTCCTACGCAGATGACTCAACACTCCACAGTTCCTTCACATTTACCAATTCTTTCACCCAACCCGATCTTATAAATTCAAAAATAAACACTGCAATTTCTCTGAACCAGGA
>JAGKTK010056295.1:0-11054 GCA_018397895.1 Paralithodes camtschaticus | reverse complement strand
GATTATACACTCAACTTACTAACAATCACCATGTTTCTTGTTGTCAAATTAGGCTATATCTTATTATCTTATTATTCCTTTACACATGCTTACGAAAAACACAGTATATTAACCAACTGTCAAACTCAATAGTGCTATTTTGTAATGTATATAAAGTATAATCATTAGGCCTACCTATAGGCAGTGCGTCCTAAGCAAGTGGCGGGTAGGAGGCTAGGAGCGAGAGCGACGATGTTTCGCCTTGCACCGCCAAATCAATACTGATGGAGTGATCATTATTTTTCTAATTTTAAATACCCATGACGTCGCAGGATAGAAGAAAAGAAAGAGGTTAAATCAGAAAACACTCATGGTGTTTATTTTACTCATTATTAATATTACTTATATATTATACAGTATATACTATTAGTATAATTAATATTATTTTCAGATCCATTTGGGGGCCCCCTTCTCTTGGGGGCCCGGGGGGGCGATTTCAAACAGCCCCCCCCCCCCCCCCCCCCTCACACACGCCCCTGATCTGTGGTCACTCCAAGGTCTTTTTCTTTTAGACACTTGTTGTAGCCTATTGTTATACCAGGTTTTATTATAGTAAATCCTGTACCAAGGCCATGCAAAGATTTTGGGTGGTCACCAGTGTGGTCCAACAAGAATACTAGCAAATCCAAGGTACCTTCGTGAAATGCATCGAGTAGTTCCACCAGTGTCTTACTCCCTCTAGGCAATTTCTCGATTAATAGTCCCAAGTCTTCTGATACTATTCCTACTGGTTGGGTAATAGTATCTATCCAACTCTACTGATGATGAGGTAGGCTGAGATGGTCTTACCACTTTCGTCGTTCTCCTCGGTGGGGCATTCTACGGCTAGAGGGTCGACTGTGCGTGGAGGAGGGTCTGGGTCGGCTGCAGTAGCCCTTCCTTGGAATCCGTGCCACGGCAGTGATGCGTCTCAGAGCAAGAAGGGTGCATGGTGTGTTGGTCTCTATGCACGGTTTGCTCATCATGACGTCTTGAGAGTTTAGGCCCCTTATCTTTGTTTGGTGTATCATCAGTAGGTGCCATCCTCACAGGGATCCTCCTGGGGTCGGGGGAAGTCCCTGAGTGATGCAGGCGACCCAAACGAATCGTGTGTGAGGAGTCGATTGTGCCCTCTTGTCTTGGTGGCGTGGTGGCAGTGGTTGATGGTGTGTGCGGGGCCACATCTCTGTGATTTGTCTCCTTGGCGCTTTTCTTCCCTATCTCACTATTGTAGTAGACTATTAATGTCTTATCTTATTACAATACAACAAGTGTCATGAATAGCGTCAGGACTGGAGCCCCTTTTCGAGAACTCCAATCACTTGCTCCTAAGTCCATCACGCTGTTTCTTTAACTCCTCTCCCCTTCTCCTATCTATTCTATCTATTTGCTCAGGCCCAATCCCCACTTTTCCTATTTTTTTCCTTTTTTTTTTGGGGGGGGGGAGGGGGGGCGACTCAAGACAGAGCAAGAATAGGGACAACACAAAACACAACATAAAACAATAAACACACATGTAGGTCATCCAGGAGAAGACCTAGAGACCAGGGTCACCAAGGTCCCTCCAGCACTCCCCCGGCCCCCGACCACCTGGAGAGGTTCCGATCTCGGCAGGCAGACATGCAGCGGAGCTGAAGCCACAAGCCCGCCCACCACACTTCCAGGCGTACCCTTAATATTAATCGTCTCCCCGAGCCAGGCGCCTGATGGACTATTATCTAGTCCAACTTGCGCCCGACCCCTTCCCCCAAATGACCATGCACGTGTTCACTCATCTATGTTGATATGGGTATATATATCGGGTTCTTAATGAGACACACTGGATAGGGGTTCACATATATTGGGGGAGTCTGGTTACACGCTTCTTGTCATCAAGGGAGGTTTAGGAAGCCATGCCTTGATATCGGCTCGCCTGTAGATTATATATTTAGCTTACAATATTATTACCAATATTGTAACATCCTCTCTCTTTTGAGAAGATAGCTACCAGTGAAATTGGTATTATAAGAATAATTATATTTTGACATTTTGTGGTCCCCTAGGATTATTAAGTAATGCTTATTCTATTATGGCACATGAGCTAGAGTAATAATAGTACGAATATGATTTATAAAATTGTACAGTACTATGATTTGTTAAGTTACTGGTACTGTACTGTATACAGTATGTTACCGGTACAGTAATTAGTGTTTTAGTACAGTATGGAATGTGATTAATTTTGTTAGAATATTAATCTATTAGTATGTAAATATGAGATATGAAGTAGATGAGGTATATTAGTCAAATCTATTGATATGGTATTACAAGACTAGGTGAGGTAGGTTAATTATTAGTTGATAATACTGTTCTACATGAGAATATCCACAAATAGTGAATATATATGATACAAAAATATATTGTATACCCTTGTGCCAACTAAACATAAAGAATCTATTTTATGAGATTATATGGGATTAGTAATTGTTGGTATATTAGTAAAGTTAGTACATTAGAACATTATATTCAATGTTCTGAAAATTACAAAATGTTTCATGCAAAGTTATTGGTTATATCATGCAGGATTAGTAAATTAGTAACAAAGGTTATATGATTGACTTAAATTTATAGATCCTGATACCCAGTACCGTACTCAAAATCATCCAATCTCTTTCCTTTCGCATTACAATTTCTTTGCATACCGATCTGCATTATAATATCCTTACACTCCCATTCACATTACAAAACCTGTATCATTCAGACTGTAATGATAGGTTACTCCTCATTCAGTGGCTTCAGTCGTATTCTCACTCACTTACTCCATTTAGATAATCTTTCTCATCCTGTAGCATTCTCATCCAGCATTTACATTTCTGCCAGTGCCTCATCTCATACCAGTATTGGACTGTTAGTCAGACATGCAATCAGTCATACCGGTACTGTACTCTTACCTGGTCATGTCAAACTCTCGGTACCTGGTAGGTAATACATTCCTATTCCGTCTCACGCTCGTCCTGTTCTCATGTGTAATGACAGGTTCATCAAGTCTACCGTGTATGTCTCTCACGTGTCTGTTGTTTGTGTAGACTGGAACACATATGTCTGTAGAATTCCTATCTGTAGATCTAATGGTTGTGGTGTTGTCTGTATTAGTGACTTTTCCATTATTTCTTATGTCAGCGTTTTCACTTGTCATCCGTAAATGACCTCTATTTCGTCTTATCGCTCCATTTTCTATCTCCACTTCATACGATCGCTCGTCTAATCTCCTGGTTACAACTCCTCGTTCCCACTTCTTCTTGCCTAGTGATGTTGGCTTGATTCGCACCACGTCACCTTCAACCAATGGTTCCAAAACTCTCGAACCTTTGTCGTAGTACTTCTTGCTTTTGAGATCTTTCAGCATCTTCTTCCGCTTCACTCGCTCCAACATAATTCCTTTCGGCTCCAACAACGTGCTAGTAGTCGGCAGTAACGTCCTCGTACGTCGACCAAAGTTGAGTTGCGCTGGACTCTCTTCCAAATCTTGCATAGGCGTATTTCTGTAGTCTAGAATCGCCAAAAACGGATCTTCACCACTCTCGACAGCTTTCTTGATTAGTTTCTACGCCGTCTTGACCACTGATTCTGCTTTACCGTTAGACTGGGGATGATGTGGGCTGCTCGTTCGATGTTCAAAGTCATACTTCTCCGCGAATTCTTGAAATTCTTCACTGCTGAACTGCGGACCATTGTCACTAACTAGTACATTTGGCAGTCCATATCTTGCAAAGTGCGCCTTCAACTTCCTGATAACAGCGCTTGACTTAGTGCTTTCCAGGTAGTCAATTTCCCAGAAATTACTGAAATAGTCCACTGTAACAAGATAGTTGTGACTCTTGATTGTCATAAGGTCTACACCTACTTTCTCCCATGGTCGGCTGGTTTGCTCATGAGTCATCAGAGGTTCTTTTTGTTGAGCTGTAGAGTATGTGTTACAAATTTCACACTCTGAAATGAATTGCTTCATCTCTGCATTCATTCCTGGCCAAAACAAACATTCTCTTGTGCGTTGTAGACAACCTTCAACTCCCATATGTGACGAATGTATAGCGGACTTCATCTTCTGACGTAGACTGGTAGGAATTACAACACGTTCTCCCTTGAAGATCAATCCATCTTGAAATGACAGTTCTGCTCGTACATTAAAGTATGGTTTCAGTATGGTCTCTACTTCACTCTTGTCTTCTGGCCATCCTTTGAGAATTATCTCCTTCAATAGTTGCAATGCTTCATCTTCCTCAGTTGCTCGACGGATTTCTTGCAATCGTTCACTTCGGATGGATACGTAGTCTGTCATGTTGATCTGTTCAAACACCTCTTCCTGCATATCTCTTGTGTTTTGCAGATTAGCTCTTGATAGAGTGTCGGCTAGATACATTTCTTTGCCCTTCTTGTGAACAATCTCGACATCATACTGTAGTATCCTCATCAACATCCCTTGCAGTCGTCTTGGTACACTTGACAACGGCTTATTTTGGATAGCTTCTAGAGGTTTATGGTCGCTCTGGATTGTCGTCTTCCTCCCAAAACAATACTGATGAAACTTGTTCAGTGCAAAGACGATTGCCCAAGTCTCCTTCTCTATCTGCGCATATTGTGTCTCCGTGTCAGTCAGTGCTCGACTTGCAAATGCGATTGGTTTACCCTCTTGAAGTAACGCTGCTCCTAAACCTTTTTGAGATGCATCACATTGAATCTCCAACTTTTGCTCTTGGTTGTATTACTGTAAGATGGTGTTTGGGTCATCATCTTCTTGATCCTCTTGAACGCCTCATCGTGTTCTCTTGTCTACTTCCACTCGGTGTCCTTATGGGTCAGCTTCCTCATAGGCTCCATGACATCCGATAGACTGGGTACAAATTTACTCAAGTAGTTCACCATTCCAGACAGTCGTCATACTGCAGTCACATCCTCTGGTGCTTGAATCTTCACGATTGCTTCAATCTTCTTTGGGTCAGCCATCAGACCATCCCGCGAGATCTTGTGACCTAGAAATGTGATTTCTGTACTACCAAGCTCAGTCTTTGCTCTGTTCAGCCTCAAACCCTTTGCTTGGCATCTGTCCAGTTAGGTTTCTCAGCTTTGAGTCATGATCCCTTGCAGCTTCTTCATCAGTGTCACCAACTCCAAAGACCAAAATGTCATCAGCAACACAAATTACGCCTTGTAGATCATCCAGAACCAGTTGTAGCTTCTTCTGAAAAATTTCGCTGCTTACAGCCAGACCAAAAGGAAGTCTGTTCCACCTGTATCTCCCATACGGTATTTGAAATGTTGTCAGCTTGCGTGATTCTTCATCCAACACACAGTGCCAGTAGCCATTCTTGAGGTCAAGCTTGGAGAAAACTTTGGCTTTTGCAAGGTCAGGCAGAATGTCGTCGATTACCGGTAGAGAGTGCATCTCTCTTATGAGTGCTTTGTTCAGAGCTTGAGGGTCAATGCAAATTCTCAGATCCCCCGACTTCTTGGTTCCTGCTACCATTCGACTTACCCATTCTGTAGGCTCGTCGACCTTAGTAATGACATTTTCCTGCTCCAACTGCTTCAGTTTCTCTTTAACCTTCGACTTGATGCTCAATGGTACTCTACATGAAGGAATTGCAATAGGTTTCACTGACTCATCCACTGTTAGATGAACATTTCCTGGTATCTTGCCAACTTCATCAGCAAATACGTCTTCGTAGTCTGTTAGGATGTCATTCATTGCACAGATGTTTTCATAGTTAACTGTGATGAATCCCATCTTCTCAGACGCTCGCTTACCAAGAATTGGTGTAACAACCTGTTTTACAACAACAAACTCAACAGAATAGTACCTTTGTGGTTGCTTGCAGTTGCGGACATCAATCCTACACTTTCCCAATGGCTGAATTGTAGTAGAGTTCCACATTTGAAGAGTTGACTCACACGGCTGTAGCTCTGCGTCCGGTACCAGATGACTTGGAATGGCATTCACACTTGCCCCGCTGTCGATCGGGAACTTCACTTTATTACCGTTGACCATGAGATTAGCCATTATGTGTTTTCCTCTGGATCCGGTCGATACGTTCATGATGTATTCCCGTCCTCTTGAGTTATCTTCTGAGTCGTCGCTTTCTTCTGTGTCTCCATCTTCTACCGCATGGACTCTGCGCGATGTCTTCTTTTTGCCTCCTGTCGCTGCGCTTCTTGGTGCTCCGCCGGTCGCTGAATTACTTGGACATTTCTTGGCATAGTGTCCCGTTTTCTTGCATTTATGATATTTGGCATCAGTTGCAGGACAGTTCTTCTTACCCCAATAATGTGCTAAACCACACCAGTCGCACTGCGTGAGGTTAGGCTTAGTCTTTGTTGTTTGTGGATTACTCTTCTTCTTGGGTTTTGCACTGAGTTTGTGTAGAGACTCCTGCTTGGCACTTCGAAATGCTGTCATTGATCTCCTTGAAGTTTCATAGGCAGTACACATCTTAAGTACAACATCTAGAGTTAGGCTATCCTCCCTAAAGAATTTTTCCCGAAGTGTATCCTCTTGGCAACCAAAAACAATTTTATCCCTCAGAAGTTCATCTTGAAGTTCTCCATATCCACAGTGTCTTACCAAAGTCTTCAGCCTAGTGATAAAAGATTCCAAGGATTCATCTTTCCTTTGCATGCTATCATGAAAGTTGTACCTCGCCATCAGCTGCTCATCTCTTGGTGAAAAATGCTTGTCAAATTTCCCAATTAATGTTGCATAGGTCAGGGCAGATTCATCTTCTATGCCAAAAGATTCGTAGATATCTAGCAGAATGTCACCTCCAGTCAACAATTTCGCTATTTTAATATCATCACTCTTACCCTTCAGACCGTTGCCGATGATGTAAAGATCGAGTTTCTTCTTGTAACGCCTCCCCGCCACTGCTTGCTCAATCTCATACTTGTAGACGAATAAAGGCTGTGAAGTGGATGCCATGACGTCACTCATATCTTTCGACTTTTTTAGGTTAAATCCAAGGATAACTCACTATTTCAGCTGTAGAACTTAGTCAGCAGTACTTCATTCACATGTACACTGCTTACCCAGCTGCCACCATGTTGTTGTTGTTGTTATTATTAAAGGGCCTTCGGGTGGATGCCACCTGCTTGGCCCTAGAAGACTAACCGTCAGTGGGACCCTATACTATGTCGGCAACATGTGTCGCCAAGAGGAAGACACATAAGGCACGAGAGAGCTGAGAACACACATCCGCATCCCGGACACCGTGGCCTAACAATAGCCCTAAGCCGAACCCCCGAGACGACAAACGGCGACCGAGTCCCTAAGTTTGACCCTGTGACTATAGAACCGCAGACACACCTCCACCAGATGCTCAGGGGTTTCGGGCTGTCCACACCAGCGACAGTCCGGGCACCGTATCATGCGGAGTCGGAACAGGTGTGCTGACAGCGCAGTGTGTCCAATACGCAGCCTGGCCAGCGAGACATCGAGTTTCCGCAGGGGGTGTCGACTCCAAGGCTGGGGGCACGAATCCCACCGGTATCTCCCCATGGTCGTCTGTAGCAACAGCACCCGTAGCTCCCTGTCCCAAAGTCCGCGACTAGCCCGCCCGACAACCCGGGCATGTGTCCACGCATCCATGTCAACCGACTCAACCTCTACCGAAGCGTGCGCCAGCTTCGCCGCAGCATCAGCCACCGTGTTGCCACGAATGCCCGAGTGCGCAGGAACCCACTGGAGGACCACTTCCCACGGGTGACCTAAAAAGTGAACCAGCAACTCCTGGATGGCGAAGACAAGACGAGGATATGTAGCCGGGCGGGCCGCAAGGAGCCGATGGAGGGAGGCTTGGGAATCCGAGTACAAGACGACCCGTTGAGGCCGAATATGACACCGCACAAACTCCAGGGCTCGAAGAATGGCAAACAGTTCCGCCGCTATGATGGGATGGTGCCCAGACAACCTCCAGGTCTGGCAGAGGGAGAGGTCCTCGTAGTAGACAGCCGCGGACGAGGAGGCCGGAGGAACGCAGGAACCATCCGTGAAGACACCGAAGTGCCCCTGATAACATGACCCCACCAGCTCAGCAAAATAGGCCCGGGCAAGTCCAGCATCCGTCGGCGTCCGGTAACCTTCATGGAAGGTAACCCGGATGCGAGGAGTGAGATCAACCCACGGCGGGACCGGAGACACAGAGGGGGTCGGGGAGGGAGAGGGAGGGTCCACAGCTATCTTCTGCTGATAGTGGAGGAGGCTCCTCACCAGGAAAGGCTGACGCCGTTTCACAGGCCACGATGGTGCATTCCTGGAGACCCCTGACGAAGCATGCAGGCCCGACAACGGGTGATTCCCAGGAAGAGTAGCAACTCTCCCCGCCCACCTACAATCCGTCAACACCCGAGACCAGGACAGAGACAACGACCCACTTTCCGCTAGGAGGGACACGGTAGGGGAGGAACAAAAAGCCCCCAACGCTACCCTGAGGGCTGTGTTATGAACAGGGTCCAAGCGGCTAAGAACTGACGACGAAGCCGAGCCATACACTGCACTACCATAAGCCACCTTACTCTTGATGAAAGACTCATAAAAACACAGCAGATCATCCCGAGATGTCCCCCACTTGGACCCGGCTATACACTTCATTATACCCAGCCGCTTCATGCAAGACGATCGCAGGTAGTCCACATGATTCCTCCAAGTCAATACCGGCCCATCCCAACGCAGACCTAAGAAGGTGTGTGACGTACGATACGTGAGAGGCTCACCCCCCAACGTAATCGTAGGCAGACCCGGGAGTTTAGTCTTCAACGTGAAGCACATGAGAGCGCTCTTTTGGGCATTGAGTCGTAGGCCCCAGTCCCTCGCCTACTCACAGAGCTCATCAACCGCCAATTGCAGAGCAGTCTGGGCCTGTAAGAGCGTGTCCGCCGAGCAGACGATGGCAAGATCGTCGGCATACACCATCGTCGTAGCATTAAGGGACCGAGGGACATCAGACAACATGGCATTCAGGAACAGTGGACCCAAGATCGACCCCTGAATCACCCCACGGCGGACAGGGAAAGGCCGCGACGTAGAGGTACCGACCGCCACTGAAAGGGACCTATCAAGCAAGTAGCTGCAGAGCCACGATAAAACCTTCCCACGAACACCAAGCATACCCAATTTGTATAGGACCCCGGCATGGGAAACCGAATCAAAGGCACTCGCAACATCGATGAACGCCACGAGGAGCACCTTCTTGTTCCGATATGCATCCTGGATGCGAAATTCCAGCTGGAGGAGCACATCCACGGTGCCCCTAGCCGGGCGGAAACCATGAAGAACATCAGGAAGGAGTGCCTTAGTCTCCAGCCACCAAGTGAGCCTCTGTGAAACCATCTTCTCCATCACCTTACCCACCACCGACAACAAGCAGATGGGCCTACGTGAAGATGGTAAAGAGGGATCCTTACCCGGTTTAGGGAACGGAAGGAGGAGGGCCGACTTCCACAGAGCCGGATATGTACCAGTAGACCAGCTCCTGTTAGAGAAGTCCAGCAACACATCAAACCCCTCCCGCGGCAGATGGGCAAGCATCTCATACGCCACACCATCGTGACCCACAGCCTTACCCTTGGGGAGTGATTCCAAAGTGCGGTGCAATTCATGGGCGGTCAGCGGATCGGCAAGGCCGTCAGGATCAGGAGATTCAAGATGGTACGAAATTACTGACTCCAGCCGATCCACATCCGGTAGTTGCGGTGGGGCCTCAAACAGCACCCGATAGTGATCCACCAAACAATCCGCCTGCTCCTGCGCATCGCCGACTAGCCGACCGCCAACAGTAAGAGGGAAAGAAGTGTCCACCCTCTGGCCATTCATCTGCCTAACAAAACGCCACGCCCTCTTGCTGGAGCTGGCAAACCTCAGCGTAGGACAGAAGGCAGCCCAAGACCCACGCTTCGCCTTCAAGAGAGTGCGTTTGCACCGGGCATCCACCCTCCGTGCCTCCCGCTTGAACTCCACACAGGGATGACGGCGCCAGACAGACCAAGCCCGATGACGAACCCGGACCGCGACCGCACATTCCTAGGTCCACCAAGGAACAGTGGGCCTGTCCGTAGGGGGCCGGCCCGTCATCCGAAAGGCCCCACCGGCCGCAGCAGTTAACGCCCTTGAAATGGCCTCAGCACCCGAGCCCACCGACTCCGCGAGAGAGGGAGGATCCAAGTGGAGGCCACGTTGGAACTGTCCCCATCCCTCAGCACCGAACCTCCACCTCGGGCGGGAACGCGGAAGGGCAGGAGAGGAAAACCCAAAGACATCAAGCAAGACTGGCAGATGATCACTCCCCATGTATGGACCCGTGGTAACCCGAGAACCTAAAAACAGGTCATTACCCAAGCAGAGATCTAAGGTGGAGGAAGACGCGGTATGCGGATCGACGCGGGTATGGAGACCAGGTGGGGTTAAAAGGTCAAAGGAAGGGCTATCCAATAACGCATCAAAAAGCGAGGTACCAGTACGGTTCCGAGATGCCCTGAGCACCAACGGATCCCAGTACGGGTGACGCGCATTAAAGTCCCCCATCACCAGACAGGGCGACGGCAAATGATTAAAATAATGTTGGAATTCCGGCTGAGCAATATTCCGACAAGGGTTATAACAGATGAACACAGTAGCCCACCCCTTCCGTAAGGCCACGCTCACTGCCAGAACCTCCAGATCTCCACCATCAAACCGTTGCAAACCGAACAACTTGCTTGGGACCGTATCCCGCACCGCTAGAGCCAAACCACCACCCCTAGAGTCCCTATCCGCCCGATACACATTAAAATGAGGGATCCGGAAATGTAACGTGGAAGAAAGCCAAGTTTCGCATAGCCCTACCACTATAGGGGCTTCACGTTCCACCAACAACCGTAAATCCTGAGTCTTACGGTGAACGGACCGAGCATTCCACAACAGAAACTTCTCCGATAACCTGGGCAACCCTAACGGGACACCAACAGAGCCAACAGTCTGGGTATCAATGCGAGACAAACTTCCTTGAGAGTACGGCCTGACACTATGCACTCCC
>JAGKTK010056294.1:0-11055 GCA_018397895.1 Paralithodes camtschaticus | reverse complement strand
CCAGTAGTAGTCTGTGAGGGAGGGTAGGTGGTCCAGTGATGTATAACTCTATGTCTGGGAACCACCAGGAATATAACAACACACTCTAT
This sequence comes from Paralithodes camtschaticus, assembly GCA_018397895.1. Classification (NCBI taxonomy): domain Eukaryota; kingdom Metazoa; phylum Arthropoda; class Malacostraca; order Decapoda; family Lithodidae; genus Paralithodes; species Paralithodes camtschaticus. The sequence goes on along the minus strand of JAGKTK010056294.1, from coordinate 10,966 downwards.
CTTCACACCACCACAATATTTCGCTCTGGAGTGTTGTTTTGATCTGTAATTATATTTACCTTACGAAAAATCTGTAAAACTTAAATGGATTTTAAATATTTCATTCCTATATCCTTACTCTGAACTAGATAAAATATATTAGCTATATTCAGAACTTTGTCACACTTAAACGGTTCAGTCCCTGGATACGGCATAATAGTGGTCGTACTATAGGTCAGTTGTACTAACCAGTGCTTCATAGTAGGTATTGGGGTCATATTACCCGGTCTTACTACTGTTATTGTGGCTAATATTATTGTCATTGTTGCGTGTTTTGAAGTTGTAGTTTTAATAAAATAGTGTGGATGTTCTTGTTGCTATTATATTAATGATGGGTACCTCAGTCAATAATATTGTAATGATGTTTGGAATTGACCATAGTTGATTATATTTATACTAGATGTTGTTCCTATTATTTATGTTGATTATTTACTTTTGTACTTGATATTAAATGGTGTTGTAGTTTTCACTGACGGTTCTTATATATGGTGTTAATTTACTGTAGATTATACCATTGATTTAGGAGTTGATGTAGTTATAATAATGAATGTTTTGTATGAGGGTGCTAACACACACACACACACACACACACACACACACACACATACACACACCTGATGCTGGTGATGCATGGAGGCCATGGTTGACCACCAGTCATTTTGAGGTACCACCACCACCGCCAGGAAGAGTCCTTCACCACATGGGGGGATAGGACACTAGATGGTTTGCCCAGATCGGTAGCAATGTCTTCATCAACCATTGTTAAGGCCAGTTAATAACGAATACTGCTGCTGATCTTGGGACACTCTTGATAAATCTGTCCTGCACTTTCTTTTGATGTTCAGCTGAGGAGCACTCACCATCATATATTAATAGATAACGCTCTCTTCTACGCTCCAGCGAGTACAGTTTCAGTGCTCTTAAATGCTCCCAGTAGTGTAGCTATTTTACCGAACTTATATGGGGATGTTAATACGCTACAGTATTCAAGCTGCGGTAGCACTAGAGATTTGAAGAGCGTTATTATAGGTAATTCACCGCGTGTTTTTTTTAACCCTGGCTGGAAATTAGAATTGAAAAGGTTGAGCACTAGTATCTGTGGAAACTTTTTCACAAATAACATATGTTCCACCTGGAACAACGAAGTTGTAAATAGTTCTTCAGTAGAGCAGTTCAAGAAGAGAGTAGCTAGTATTGTGTACACTCTCTAAAGGGTGTAGTGCACTAAACAGTCTCTCTCCTTCCACTTCAAGTATCTCCTCGGAATGAATCGCAAGGTCTTGTAACGATATCTCCCTTTCTCATTCAGATTTGTTCTCTGCACAGTGAGAGTTAAAGGTTGTTCTAAACAGCTGTTTTTCATATAGATGTTATTGGTATTCATACATGACTCGTGCATTTCCATATAGTACTGACTTCCTCGCACACTCTCTCAACATTAACTGATCTACTTAATCGTGTTATTTAAGTACACCTTATTTCAAGGGAAAAGGAAAGTTTCCCTATTTCTAGTGCTGGTACTAGCTAAATTAATGTATCCAGTTGATTGGCACATTATTATATGTTAGTTCATTGCTGCAGAAACCACTTAACCCCTTCTTTACCGACGACGTCTTTTTAATAGCATTCTAGCTACATTCAGACGATTTTATGAAGCTTAGGAAGGACATAATTATGGTAGCTAAAATAATTGATTGAGGTCTTTGGCTATTTAATTGGTAGACATCCTTCGTAAGCTGAACAAAATCCTCTAATAATTGACAGAATATAATAAAAAGTACATCACCGGTACAGAAGGGGTTAATCGTCCTTGTTACATTAGGTTCGGCTATAGCATGTTTGCTTAGGTCAGGTTAGATTTGGTATGGTTCAGTCCCGTTGGGTAAGGTGTGGTTATATTACATTAGGAGTCATTTTGGTTATTTCAATTTAGGAGTTTGACTATCTTCATTGGAAACCGAATATTAGAACGTAATCTCATAAGGATATTCTTGGATAAAGCACGACCTGCTTACAGCGAAAATAAGGCATTTCCCTGGTCGAGTAATAGTTGTTTCCGGCGAAGGTAGCTATATCAGGCTTACCAGGTCCACACTCACATAAACTTGGCTGTGTACTTTATGCAACACACAAGTCTTGGAAACTATTAGTCTAACTAGAATAAACAGAATGTTGTGGTGGGAGTAGATAAGAACATAAGAAAATGGGAGTCTGCAAAAAGCCGATCGGCCCATACAAGGCAGATCCCTGTCACACTCAACCTCAATTACAAGGCCCAATTATAGGCCCAACTCACTAATACCTTGAGTACTGACCCCACCAAAACGGTCAGAGATTAACACAAGATTACGGGGGTCTGCTGAACGCCGATTGGCCCACACCTGGTAGATCCCCCTCACACCCAACCCATCTCGTCCATATGCCTATCTAATTTTATCTTAAAGCTCCCTATCGTTCTTGATCCCACTATATCACTTGGTAGCCTATTCCACCCATCTACAACTCTGTTACCAAACCAATATTTGCCTATATCTTTTCTGAAACGAAATTTATCTAATTTATAACCATTTGTTCGAGTTCTTTCGCTATCACTGAGCTTCAGTACATTTTTCATGTCTCCTGTATTTACCCCACTGAACCACTTGAACACTTCTATCATATCCCCTCTAACTCTGCGTCTTTCTAACGAATGTAAGCCTAATTTGTTCAACCTTTCTTCATATGGTAGATTTCTAATATTATGAATCATTTTTGTCATTCTTCGCTGTACTCTCTCCAAGGAATCTATATCCATTCTGTAATAAGGACACCAAAATTGGACAGCATAATCCATATGAGGTCTTACTAATGACAAGTAAAGTTTCAAGATAACATCGGCAGTTCTGTTACTCACACTCCTTGAGATGAACCCCAGAATTCTGTTTGCCTTGTTACGTACGTTTATACACTGTTTTCTAGGTTTCAAATTGTTACTAACAAACACACCCAAATCTTTCTCGCAGTCTGAGTTTTCTAATTCAGCATTAGCTAGTTTATATTTTGCATTAGTATTCGTCTTCCCTATCTTTAATACCTTGCATTTGTCATCAATGTTAAAATTCATCTGCCATTTTACTGACCATTCGTTTAAGGTATCTAGATCCCTTTGGAGGCACTCTATGTTGCTATCTGAATCTATTGGTCTCCCTATTTTGGTATCGTCTGCGAATTTACTTATCCTACTAGTTATACCTAAATCAAGTTCATTTATGTACATGATAAATAACAGAGGACCCAATACAGATCCCTGGGGTACACCACTCTTGACTGATCTACACTCTGACTTAGTACCATTTATGCTGACTCTCTGTTTCCCACCAATTAGCCATGACCTAATCCATCCTAGATAGTGTATGATTATAAGTATATTCTGAAATGACCTAGTATACGTACTGAAAATGTATATACAGTATATATATATATATATATATATATATTCCCATGGAATGACTTCTGCTTCCGTGGCTGAGGACCCTTAGAGAGTGATGAACGCATTACTGAGGTAATCCTCTCGGGCATGGAAGCGTACACTCCATTTTCTTTCTCTCAGTCTAATGCAAACAAATCTTGGTTTACTCACGCTTGTTCTACTGCTATCACAACAAGGAGGAAGCATTCAAACGGTACCGACGCCTTAAAATTCAAGAATCTCATTCTTCTCATGTTTCTGCCTGAAATCAAGCCAAATCTGTTCTCTGACTTACCAAGCACTTTTTCATCAATAATAAATGCACTGAACTATCCAACTCTAGCTCTTCCCAAGCTTTCTGGCATCTAGCCAAAAACCTCTCTAACAACATTTCTTCCTCATCTTTCCCTCCCCTTTTCCACTCTGATGGCACAACCATCACTTCTTCCTCTGACAAAGCTGGACTTTTTGCTCAAACTTTTGCCAGAAACTCTACCTTGGATGATTCGGGTGCTATTCTTCCCTCGCCACCCCCCACTCTCCTACTTATGCCTAATATCGTAATCTTTTCTAAAGATGTACTTTCTACCCTCTCTGGGCTTAATACTAAGGAGGCGTACGGTCCGGACGGTGTTTCTCCTGTTGTACTTAAAAACTGTGCTTCCGTGCTGACCCCCCTGCCTAGGCAAACTCTTTCGTCTCTGTCTCTCCTCTAATGTCTTTCCTCCTTGCTGGAAGTTTGCTCTCATTCAACCTGTCCCAAAGAAGGGTGACCGCTCTCAACCGTCCAATTATCGTCCAATTGCTCTCATCTCTTGTCTTTCTAAAGTTTTTGAAACTATTCTTGCTTCCAAATTTCTTAAGCATTTCTCTTCTCATAATCTGCTTTCAGATCGCCAGTATGGCTTCCTTAAGGGTCGCTCTACTGGTGATCTTCTTTTATATCTTACTAACTCTTGGTCATCCAACTTTCGGGACGTGGGTGAGACTTTTTCTGTTGCACTAGACATATCAAAGGCCTTCGATAGAGTCTGGCACAAATCTTTAATTTCCAAACTGCCCTCCTTCGGTTTCTGTCCCTCCATCTGTGCCTTTGTCTCTAATTTGGTTAAGGTGGCACAAATCTGTGTGTGATAACCTGGGTTCGAATCCCGGTGGATCATATTTACTTTAATTAATTTCATTGGTGGTGTTTGGTGTTGTGGTGAAATTAATAAAATATAGATTATCAGTAGGTTCAGAGATATTTCATAGCGAGGCCGGTCTAAATGATCTGTGCCCCATGAATATTCCTTCCTCCCACTTAAACATTAGGCCTACCATAGCGCGGTTGGGAGTATGAACATGATTATAGTCGATCTATCTATCTATTGCCTGACGCCGTGATCCCTGAAGGGGTGGCCACGAAAGAACCGCCCCCATTCACCTCTGATCCCAGTCAGTCAAACGCCCCTCCCCCCAACCAGCACCGCCCTCATTTATATACTTCCTCACTCCATCCTTCCACCTATCCTTCGGTCTACCTCTCCCTCTCTGTCCCTCCACCTCGCTCTCGTACACCCTCTTAGTCATTCTCTCGCTTTCCATACGTTCCATATGGCCGAACTATCTCAAGTTGTTCGTTTTCACACTTTCCAGCACATCTACCTCCACACCACACCTCCTTCTTACTTCTTCATTAGTCTGTATATCCCTCCATGTAACTCTTCACGCACTTCTTAAGTAATTCGTTTCCACTGCTCTCACTCTTGATCTGAGTCTCTTCTCAAACGTCCATGTTCCGCTTCCGTAAGTCCGTGTCGGGATTACCACACTGTCATGCAAGGACTTCTTCACTTCCATACTAACCACCCTATTTCTTGTTACTGCTTTCAGCATTCCTACAACCCTCTTCCCCTGTTGTACCCTCTCCCGCACTTCTTCATCCATAGTCCCATCTTTATTCAACACACTGCCCAGATACCTAACAGAGTTGACGATCTCCATATAGCCTGACCGTTCAGCTTCACCTCACACTCTGTGACTTCATCCCTTTCGAAGACCATAACCTTGCTCTTCACCGCATTGACCTTCAAATTCCGTATTTCGCACAATGTTCCAAACTCATTTACCAGACCCTGCAACTCCCATTCATTATCACTCATCAGATTAATATTCAGTATTCGAGAATGGATAATAAGTCGTAGGCGTGTGCATAAACCTTTAACTGTCCTGGTGGTGTAATGGTTAAGGTGGCAAAAATCTGTGTGTGATAACCCGGGTTCGAATACTGGTAGATCATATATACTTTAACCCACTGACCCCCAGCTAGTTATAAATAAATGTACCACCAGGGACCAGCAGGTTTGAACAAAATTTGTTTTCCAGAAACAATAGCGAATGGGTTAGGAATGAAGGAAAAAACACAAAAAAACGATAAAAAGGCCAAAACTTGGTCCTACGGAGCCCCCGAAAACGGATTTTACAAGAGTGAAAAATTTAAGGCAATTTCCCTCCCAAACAATGTTTTTGCATACTCACGTGCACGCGGTTGGACTTTGAGAGTTTTTAACCATCGGCATAGTTGCGTGGGATACTTACACAGTTCCAATACAAATCTGAGCCCTCTAGGTGCCATAGCACCGGAGTAATTAACACTGACGCGACGTATGTGACGCTGGGGTTTAGCGTTACATACATTGCCGACGCACTGTTTGCGTCACTGGGGCTCAGTTGGTTAATTAATTTCATTGGGGGTGTTTGGTGTTGTGGTGATATTAATAAAATATAGATTTCCTTTCCGGCCGTTCCATAGCTGCAGTTGTGGACGGCCATCGCTCATTTCCTCATCCTATCAACTCTGGTGTTCCTCAGGGTTCTGTCCTATCTCCTATTCTCTTTCTAATTTTCATAAATTATCTTCTCAACTGTACATCCAGTTCCATCCATTCATATGCAGACGACTCTAATTTACACCACAATTAGTTTTCCAGAACGCATTCCTTATAGCAGAAAATGAAATTTTATTTAATAAATCACCTGTACGATAGCTCTGGAAGTACAGTACTTCCAGACATTATAAGATCCGAATATTCGAACACAGGGGACGGAGCTATCGCACAGGTGATTTATTAATTAAAATTTCATTTTCTGCTATAAGAAATCATTCCCATGAACAGGATCATCCCTTCTTAGATAAAGATTTTAGCATTTTCGGTAGATTTAATAGCGAACAGGAAACTTTTTTAGGGGAGAACATCTTCATCAATTCGTTGAAACCCGAACTGAATTCATACATTTTGTATATTCTTTCTGATGTATTTTGTGATTAATTGTTTCACTCTTTGTTTCTATACATCGACTTGGGTTTGCAGTGTCAGCTTCATTGACACCCGAATTGAATTCGCAAAGGTGATGTTATAATTGATATTTGTCTTGTGTTTAAATGTTTCATTTTATGGTATGTTAATTCGGGTTTGGACTCAAATGCGTGCTTCATTTTAACAGTACATTCGGGGTTCATGGGAACAATACTTTGTTGTTTGTTTTTTGATGTGACCGCCATAATGTTATGTTGGTGCCTGATTTCACAACCTTTGTCTCAGTCTGAGTGCTGTCATGGCGAGGTGAAGGTATTGTTGCTATAATATTGTTTTCATATTTTGGTAAAATTTCTTAATAACTTTAACTTTGTCAGTTTCCTTTTATATAACCTTATTTCGTAAGTTTGTGTTAAATATTTTAATAGATACATTTTAGATCCTTCCTATGCTGAACTTAAAAATCTGTGTATTCATTCATTTATAGGATCACGTGTGTAGAGCCTGATGATGGACGACCGTCCGAAATATTGCAAGTTTGAACATTAATTTATCAAAATGGGGATCCTTCTTTTCCTAGTAACCTTATTTTAAAAGAATAAATATATATATATATATTACTTTAGAATAGTACACGCATCTACAGTAATTTTGTTCAGTTGGGCATTTGAGACTAGATGTTCCTTTATAACCCAATGTCGAGAGGTCCTTCCAAGCCGAATCAAATCATGTTTTAGTTGTTAACATTAAAAGTCTAGGGAGAAATTTCAAATTAACAATAGTAAAATTAGTAGATAAATAAAAACTCCCTTGAAAGGTACCGTAGTTGCATATCCTATACATAACCAACCAGTGGATTTAAGGTGTCATTGGCTGTGGATGTGGAAGTCTTGTAAGTTCAAATATAACTTGTGTGACGTTAACCACACCGTTAGAACCGCATGGCTTGTCCTACAGTGACTCGCTAGGATTGCCAGGACAGTGGATGTGGCTACAGTTGGTGTAGTGTTGTGTGCTTTATTTCATATGAAAGCTTGTGTCATGGGCAGTTCAGAAAGGCTCTTTGTTTTCACCCATGTCAAGGCTTTATATATTAAATTGCAAAGTATATGTTTTATCATTAAGTAGTAAGGATAGGATTTGATAGAGAGAGAGAGAGAGAGAGAGAGAGAGAGAGAGAGAGAGAGAGAGAGAGTAGAACAGAGTGAGAGGAGGCGCGCAGTGTTTTTTGCCATGCTTGATGACGTCACAGCTGGCTGGCCTCTTGGAGGTGTTTTTTACCATGCTTTGTGACGTCATGTTTAGCTGGCTTCTTTAGCATTGGCTAGAGGACTTGTTACCGCTTTTCTACGCGGTTCGAGCTAGTGTTAGTATATATACAGCTCCCTCGCTACTCTCTCCCTCAGATCTGGTTTCTAGAGCGCATCCCTCTTATCCCTTTGATACCAGTCTCCCTCGATGCACCTGAGAACCTTTTCCTCTGCCTATCTCTCTCATTTTCCATATCTTTCACCACCTTTTATTAATATTATACCCCCTCTGGTTAACTCTGCATAATCAGCTTCATGCTGGCCAGTTGTATTGTGCGTTAAGGTCTGATATAACCCATGTATGTTAGTTGTTAAGACAAGTTGATCACGAAGCATTGGTTGGCATTCATATTGTTCAGTGCCGCTTCCTATAATTATTAGTGTTCTGCTGGATTAGATAATGCTAGACTAGGAGTCTGATACTTTAAGGTATTGTTTCCAATGGCTGTTGGCTTTAGTTAAAAGCTGCACGACATACCTGAGAACTGGAGTTGATTGGGTAAATTCTAGTCTGTGTGCCATTGAGAGTAGAGCATGCACGAATGAGGGCTTTTTGCCTATACCATTCTGCACTGTTCTAAGCTCGTTGTTTGTCTTTGAGGTACGCCAGGAGAACGCTTAATACTTCGGTATTAAGGTTTCTCAAGAGAGCTACCCTTCCCTATAACGTAATATTTGACGCACAGACTTGAGATTTTCACTAGGCTATGCGGCATGCCATGCGCACAAGTATCTCGTATCATTGACTCTAGCTAGACTTTATCAGTCACAGTAGACATAAGTATATTAATCCAATTACTCTTTTTATGCATACCCGTTTATGATTACACAAGCATTTCGCAGCCTAGTTTGATGTATTGAGACACAAACAACTTAGGCTCTTTTTGTTGATAGGAATACTGCATTGCCGTGGCGATTATTATTATTGTTGTGGCGTTTAGGATATTCTTGGCTCCGACTGCATTATATCTCCTGCCTTTTTGTGTGCATAGCCTGCACGAGCATTGTTCCGCTGCCTGCCTTTTGGGGTTCCATTTCCGATTCGAGCATCTTGATAGCATCTAACATTTAAAGAAGATTCCTTGTTTGTGTTGAAGGACTTTAGGGCACTTTCTTTCATGCAAGAGTGCCTGACATTTATTGATTAAAGTAACGTAAGCTGTAACTTTTCTTACCACCTTACTTTGCATACCATAACCAAGCACCTTCGGTTATAGGTAGTAATAGGCTGTTTTCACATAACATTAAGCCTAGAGTAGACGCACATTTATTGAGAGTTTGATAACCTATTATTGCATATAGAACTCTGGAGAGTATTTGTGTTCTTTGTTCACTGGGAATATACATCAGAGGTTGGATCTAGCGCTTTCCGTTGTAGCATTTATGCCATTACTAGTCCAATGAATAAGAACCCTGATATATTTAAACCTCAGTCGTAACACTTGTTAGTACAGTGTTGGTTCAAAACTCGACCAAGGACAAGGAGGAACAACATTTTAGTGATGGGCTGCACCACTTATTGTTGCTTCTTCTGGGTCTCTGATTGTTCTTTTTGGTACTTCTTGTTCTTTATCATGTTCTTCTTGTTCTTCTTGTTCTTCTATCTTGTCCTCTTGTTCCTATTAGTAATGTTTATAATCCTCTTCCTTGTTCTTCGACGTCATCTTCTTACTTTTCGTCTTATCTTTCGTTTGTGCCCAATGTCTTTTTCACATGCTTATATTTCTTATTTTCTTCTCCCTTTTTCTTAGTTTTGTGTTATCTGTATTCAATGTTTTAACATATGTTGAATAATTGACAATTTACGTCGACATATACAGTATTATACTTTTTCAGCTAACTTAAGATAGTCAAACATAAATGATCAATAACAACATGATCTCCATTAGCAAATTAGTATATGCATACCTAAAATAATTTAAAACACATTATTATCAATGCAGGTAATATACTTATTCTTAATGAGTCAGAAAGAAATATCGAGAAAACAAGATCTGTTATGCGCATCAAATTAGAGGTAAATATATACCCTTTATATTCGACCATACTGCATTGAATTCCATTAATAAACTCTGGACACTATTCCAGTTCCAATATTATCAGTACAGTAACCCGCTGATGTACAAGGCCATAATTGTCGCCTGCGAGTTTCATGCTATAAGGAAGTTTGAGTTGTAGATTTAATAGTAAGCAGACTTACCAGCTAAAACATATTCGTATTTCATTTATAAATGCATAAAATAAATTTCAACACACTCTTTAACCTTCAGAAATGAATATATATTATTGCATTTATGTTTAATATCAATGTTTACGGCTCCACTGTCCTTATAGCCCAAAACTTGCAAGGGGTCAATTCCAGTAATAAACTGTAGACACTTTATAACAGTTCCAGTATTGTCAGTACAGTAACTCGCTGATATACGCGGCCATAATTGTCCTGGACAGTGAGTGTATCCGGGAATATAATACCCAGATCACTAGGACTACCAGCCATATTGACACCCTACGTGGTCTGACAGGACGCCATTGTGTGTCCTTCCCTGTGTTTTGTTTACCTTTGGGTGTGTTGTTTAAGATCCATGATATGTAAAGCATGAAGCTCAAAAGATCTCATACATTTGAGAGCCCTTATCTGATAGTGTGTGTTAGATATTCATGATGGTTTACATGGCGAAGTAGACAACTTGGTGTATCTCTCTCTCTCTCTCTCTCTAGATTCCCGCTCTTTTCGAACCCTCACCATTTCCTTCCGAATTTTGGCGTCATCAGATATGGCAGCCAAAGTTTATGGTACAGATACACCAGTTACAGTCAGACCCACAGATATCAGGTGTTTCTGTTATCTTGGACTATATACCGGTATATAT
>JAGKTK010056291.1:0-11055 GCA_018397895.1 Paralithodes camtschaticus | reverse complement strand
CGAGCGCGCAATAACCTGTGTTTTTGGGATAATTGCCTTCAATTTTTACTCTTGTAAAATCCGTTTTCGGGGGCTCTGTAGGACCATTTTTTAAGCTTTTTGAGCGGTTTTTCGTGGTTTTTCCTTCATTCCTAACCCATTCGCTATTGTTTCTGGAATAAAACCATTTTTTGAAAACCGGCCGGGTTCTGGTGCGCAAACATTACAAAACTAGCCGGGGCTCCACGGGTTAATGCAGACCGTCTTGCTCAGACCTACAGACCTGGGTGGTATGTGTAGGCCTATGTGTGTAGCTCTCTCTGTATACGATACACACACACACACACACACAGTCATCACTTCATTTATATAGTCTCTCTCTTTATGAAGAACACACACACCCCTTTGCTCGATAATTAATGCCTCCTTAAGGCAAAGTAAATGCCCTGCAGACTGGAAAACTTCATACGTCACTCCAATTCCCAAAATTCCCTCCCCACATTCTCTTAATGAACTCAGACCAGTTGCCATAACGCCCATCCCTAGTCTAATCTGCGAGGACTTTGTATTCACCTGGGCTTACTCACAAATCCGTCACTTAATAGATCCACAACAGTTTGGCAACGTAAAAACCTCCTCCACCACTCACTCTCTTATTAGCTTCCTAGATTATATTTACACAAATCTTGAGAAGAGAAAGACTTCCATCGCTCTTGCCTTTATTGACTTTAGGAAAGCATTTGACCTTGTTGACCACACCATCATCATCAACAAGGCCATAAAGTTGGGGCTACATCCTACCCTGGTTGCGTGGTTGACCGACTTCCTTAGTGACAGACAGCAAGCTGTGCGATATCAAGGCTTCATCTCCACCTTCCTAGACATCACATGTGGAGTCCCACAGGGCACAAAGATGGGGCCTCTATTGTTCCTCATCTTGATTAATGATGCCCTAAAGGACACTCCATTCCACTGGAAGTACGTGGACGACTCGACAGTCGGCATTACTGTCGATAACACCTCTCCTAACTATGACCCCCTACAAGACATCCTCGACCGTCTTCAAGCCTGGACCACAGTCAATCATGTGACCATCAATCATGACAAGACAGTGGTCATGCACATCAACACCTCCATTACCGACCTTCCTCCACCCACTGTCACAATTGGTCCTCATCCCCTTCAGCTTGTTGAGTCCACCAAACTCCTCGGAATCACTGTGGACAACAAGCTGAACTGGAAGAAACATGTTTCTACCACAGTCAGGACCGCCACATACAAGTTGTTTATGCTAAGGTGGCTGAGATCCCTGGGGGCGCCGGAGAATGAGCTGAAGAGTATATAATTATAACATCTTCATACTCCCAAAGCTCACCTACGCCTCTCCCGCCTGATCCTCCTCTCTAACCCTGACACAACAACGTCAATTGGAGAGAGTGCAGAAGAGGGCATGCAGGATCATCCTGGGTGGCACATACCCAGGGTACGAGGAAGCTCTCACCACCCTTAGCATACCTGCACTTTCAACCCACCACTACAACACACTCAAGCAGTTTGCATCTAAGCTACTTGTTCACCCACGACACAGAAACTTACTTCCACCAGACGCCCCCTAGACCCACACGTGCAGCTCGACACTTCAACACACTCCAACCAATAAGGGCAAGAACTGACAGATATAAAAATAGTCCTATCCCAACCATTGTAAATATTATTAATAATGTGTAATGCCGGCCTGTCACACCATATATACGCGCCCTCCTTTTATAATGTATGCATAAGTGTGTGTGCGTGTGTGTATTAGAATATATGTATGTATTTGCTTGAGTTTGTTTATGTGTGTGTGTGTATATGTATGTGTGCATTTATGTATGTACAGTATATGTGTATGTATGTGTGCGTATATGTGTATGTATGTATGCGTTAATTATCTATATATGTGTGTCTATAGTGTATACTGTTTGTGGTTCGAGGCTCGAGCCCGGCACACACACACACACACAAACACACACACCTACACTGAAGAATGTCCCATATACTATAATTCCCCCCAGCTGTCTCTCCTTATTTTATATTCTTCTTTTGTTCTCTACTGAGGATTACCTCCCATTGTAGTAGGCTTTACCTGACCCTACCTGTACGGACCCGTAGGCCATTTCGCCTTAACCCTTTTCAAACTCCTCATTTGATCTCTTCCGAAGTTTGACATTCCATTCTAATTGGCTTTACCTGACCTACAGTCCGTTGCCCCATTAACCCTTTTCCAATTCCCTCATTTAATCTCTCCCAAGGATTTAACTCCCATTATTAGCCTCACCTGACCCTACCAGAATAGTTTTTGTATGTATGTATGTTTGTTGCATACGTGAGCGTTTATGTATACGGGCATGTGCACACTTACTGCATGTTCTTATGTTCTTATATATATGTATGTATATGTATGCGTATTTATATGTGTACGTATGCGTATATATGTATGTTCTGTATATATATGAGTAAAATAAATGTGTACTGTATATGCACTGTAAATCACTTACTCTCATGGTTAATTTATGATAATTTGTATTTTGCACTAGCATAATTATTGTATTCATTTCTTGTTTTAATGTAAAGTATATTATACTCACCCATTGTAAACTGAGCTTACCATTTTCATATCTGTACATCGCATGTTCATCCACTAATTGTAAAATGTGTATTTTCAGCTCATGAGGCTGCCATTCTTTAATAAACCGTTTATTATTATTATTATTATTATACACAAACACATTCAACCCTTCCATCATCTACTCTCTCTCTCTTTACACTATAACATGAATTATGTCTGACACTTCATCCTTCTGTTTACTGTTTATTTACATTTGTCTTTGTCACTTTGCTTGTGTTTAATATTGTGTCGATTTATTGTGTTATCTACTTGTCTGTCTGTCTATCTGTCTGTCTGTCTGTCTGTCTGACTCTGTATGTACCGTATGTATGCATATATGTATGTATGTTTCCCTGCCAATCTATGTAATCCTCTATGATACCTGACCTTAAAAATAACGTAATCACTTTCTCTCATGTTTTTCCACCTCCTCTCTCTCTCTCTCTCTCTCTCTCTATATATATATATATATATATATATATATATATATATATATATATATATATATCGTATCACCGTCTCCCTCAGTAATGTTCGGTTCTCCCTTCCTTCATTTACACATATTGCTATATATTTTTTTCATAGGGTCCAGAATGTCTCTCAATCTCTACATATTTGTGTTCCTATATGTTCATTTTGAACAATACATAGTTTCAAAATACTTTCAGTGTTGATGAATGCTATTAATGATAATAATAGCAGGTAACTGAGATAGTATTGTGAGAATAATAGTTTAAGCTTTCAGAGTGTATGTAACAAATAGTATTGACAGTCAAGAATACTGAGTCCAACAGAATTTTGGAGAAATTATCATAATTAAAGTAATTGGGAAATATATCAATACTATAATTACACATTTTATAGCACACACTGCTCAGTGTATCCAGTAAGAAGGCCAAGGGTACTTTATGTGTAACATAACAATCATATGAGATTATTATAAATTAAGAAAATATACAGTTATTGATGTTTCTGTATTCCATGCTTCCCCCCACCTCTCTCTCTCTCTTTCTCCTTCCCTCACATTCAGTCCCTCCTTCCCTCCATCCTTCCATACACTCCTACCTTTCATCCAATTCCCTCCATATCACCTCACTTACTGGCACTGCTCAAGGCAAATCAGAAGGAGAGGAGGGAGGCTGGGGGAGAATGAGAGAGGGAAGGGAGGGGACGTGGAGTGTATAGAAGGAGGGGAAGAGGGATGTAGAGAGGGAAGGGGAAAGAGAAGTGTAGAGTAGGAGAGTAAGAGGGATGTGGAGAAGGAGGGGGAGAGGGATGTAGAGAAGGAGGGGAAGAAGGAGAGACGGAAGAGAGGGGAAGAAGAAAATAGAGAGGGAGAGGAAGAGGGATGTATCAGTCTATGTGCCTGTTTGTCTGTCTACCTGTCTATGTAGCTGTCTGTCTGTCTACCTGTCCATGTACCTGTACTGTATGTCTGTATGCTGTCTGTCTATGTACCTATCTACCTGAATGTACCTACCTGTCTATGTATCCATCTGCATGTCTACCAGTCTAACATCCCCTCCACCTGGTAAGCTCATATCGTTGACATAGTGCACCACGATATGAAACCCACAGGCACTCTTGCTGATACTGTTGTTGTCTGTATTTGCTGTTGTTGTTGTTTTGTATGTATTTTGATGGTATTGTTTTTGCCGCTATTAGTGTGTCGTTATTTGTAACCCCATCTGTACCGGCGCTATTTTATTTCATGTCAGCTACATTTAGACGATTATATTAAGTTTAAGAAAGATATATGTTAGCTAAATGTATAAACTGAGATGGTCTGCAACCTTTTAATTACTAGAGAGCTTTCCTAAGCTGAATAAAATCATGTAATAGTTGTCAGAATATAACAGGAATTACGTCACCGGTACTGCAGGGGTTAATATTTTTGTTGTTATTGTTGTTGGTATTTCTGGTCCTGCTAACTTATTTGTTTTTTCTATGTGAATGAGGGAGACAAAAAATAACTGCCTGCAGCGAGTGCCTCCCCCAGATTTCAAAGAGTGACAGGGCCAAAATCAAGGGCTGTTCGAGCTAAAATGCCTGGGCAAACGGAATTTGAAGCAATTTAAATCATAGGAAGAGGGAAAGACTGATTCTGGGAGAGAGTTCTAGAGCTCAGCAGTTGAATAGAAGAAAGTCTGAGAATAGCGTTTCACTCTTGGGTTGGAGAGTTGCACAGAGTAGGGGTGGGATTGTGTTGCAAGGCGGGTACTACATACCCTACGGGCCTACATAGAGGAGGTGGTATACAATAGGAACGCTCCGATAAACACTGATTATTGTAGTAGCGATAGAATAGCGAGAGAGATGCAAAAATTGCAGCGAAGAGAGAGATTGCAGAAAATTGGTGAGTGGACGGTAGTTAACGATACGAAAGGCTTTCCTTTCTACTTTGTCTAGGAGGATCCTCCCCACACATGTAAACAATACTCAATACAAGGAGCACTGTGCCCCTGTACAGAGCAAGAAGGTGCACAGGGGTAAAGAACCCCTTGAGGCGGTTGAGCACACCCAGCTTCTGGGAGGCTGCCTTAGCGAGACTGGTAATATGGTCTTTCCAAGTGAGAGCAGAAGAAAAAGAGACACCGAGAACATTGAGAGAAGATGAATGATTGATTTTTGTATTGTTGAAAAATAATGGATGGTCCTCTGGAGGTTCCTGACGGGTAGTAAGATGGATAAATTGAGTTTTGGAAGCATTAATTGCAACAAGGTTTTCTCTACCTCAATTGGAAATAGTAGCTTTATCAGAAGATAAGTATTTTATGGCTTCATTACGTTTATTTTTGAGGGACTGCTGGCTGGGGCGTTCTGGAAAACTAATTAAGTGGTGTAAGGTAGAGTCGTCTGCATATGAATGGATGGGACTGGATGTACAGTTGAGAAGATCATTTATGAAAATTAGAAAGAGAATGGGAGCTAGGACAGAACCCCGAGGAACGAAACACCGGAGTTGATAGGATGAGGAAATGAGCGATGACCGTCCACAACCGCAGCTATGGAACGGCCGGAAAGGAAATTAGAGACAAAGGCACAGATGGAGGGACAGAAACCGAAGGAGGGCAGTTTGGAAATTAAAGATTTGTGCCAGATTCTCTCGAAGGCCTTCGATATGTCTAGTGCAATAGAAAAAGTCTCACTGAAGTCCCGAAAGTTGGATGACTAAGAGTTAGTGAGATATGAAAGATCACCAGTAGAGCGACCCTTAAGGAAGCCATACTGGCGATCTGAGAGCAGATTATGAGAAGAGAAATGCTTAAGAAATTTGGAAGCAAGAATAGTTTCAAAAACTTTAGAGATACAAGAGATAAGAGCAGTTGGACGATAGTTGGAGGGTTGAGAGCGATCACCCTTCTTTGGGACAGGTTGAATTACTACTACTACTACTATTACTACTACTACTACTACTACTACAGTACTACTACTACTACAACAAACTACTACTACTACTAATACTAATACGACTACCCATTTAGAATGAAAGAGTTTAAGAAGATCTCATATCATTTGAATGAGAGCATTATTCATAACCTAAATAATACAATTTGTCTGGTGACAAGAATAATAATAAAAAGGTGTTCAAAGCGAGTGTATTTACATAAAGAAGATGAGATAATGTTGGGAACTATACAGTATATGTAAGCCTCTGAGGATCTATGACACACGTATTGTCTGTGTTCTGGCTATTATTAGAAGTATTCATTAAGATTAGGGAGAGTATTATGGAAGTCAGAGAGTTAGTTGAGATCATCTTTAATAGTTTTTACCCCTTTCAATTCCCACAGACCCTTCCTAACCTGTATAAAGTCGTCTAATGATAGCCAGAATAAACTGCTAATACACGTTACATCTTCAAGGTGTTATTTAGCAGTAATATAGACTGTAAAATTAACAAGGGAAGTAAGTGAAATACATCTGGGGTAATGTCAGAGTGTGTGAGTTTTGAAAGTGTAAACTGTAAAGAACTGATGATGCTTTTGTCTCGAAAGTCTGGTGAAAATGTGTGTTGCAAAAATATAAGCTAATGTGGTGTGTGTGTGTGTGTGTGTGCAGCAGGTGGGTTGTGTGGGATTATTCTCCAGTGGATTATTTCTATCCCCCACTTATTATGATCTGCCTCTATACCACCTCACTGTTAGGGTTTGGATTAACATGGTTTGTGTGTCATCAGTATGTGAACCCAGATTATCCCTGGGTAGCAGCTGTTTGCTAGGTTGCAACAACTCTGTTATGACCGGTATGGTGTGGTGGTAGCATGGGTGTCTGTTGATCAGTGTGTCCAGGGCTCAATTCCAGGTTGGTTGTGTGGGATTTATCTCTAGTAGCATTTATTGATCAGTCTGTTAAAATTGGATTTCAGAGGCTATCAACCCTTCTGGATTATTTAGCCAGCACACTGTAAGTCAAGAATTGCGTCAGGACTGGAGCCCCTTTTCGAGAACCCCTACCCTTGTGATGTTTTGATTTATAGGATTAACACTTACTATAGCTTACTGAAACGACATGTGCTGAAAGTACCCATAGTTCCCAGCAATAGTCTTACAATACTTTGTAGAAGAAACTAGGGGTCGCTTCTGTTTGCAGTTGGGGTATGTTTTTAAAAATATTATAATTTATTATAAAAACTGATGTCATGGTTTACATTGTGTGTTAAGCTAACTGGTGGTAAATGTAAAATTAGTTAACGTTTCGATAATTAGCAAGTGTATCATCAATGGTTGGATGGTCAAAGGGACATTTCCAGGAAAGAGTGTTGAGTGCCCGTAGTACAAGGAGATTATACACCTAATAAACACCCTGAAAACTTTGGTTTATAAGGAGAGTATTATGTTTGGTGCTGTTGTTGATGTTGGTGGTGGTGGTGGTGGTGAACATGAAGGTGGTGATAATGGTGATGGTATTGGTAATATGGTAGTGGTGGTGAGGTTGGGAATTGTGTAGTTGGTAGTGGCGGTGATGGTGATGGTCAAAGAGACATTTCCAGGAAAGAGTGTTGGGTGCCCGTAGTACAAGGAGATTATAGAACGAATAAACACCCTGAAAATGTTTGCTTATAAGGATATTGTTATGTTTGGTGCTGTTGTTGGTGGTGGTGGTGGTACACATTGGGGTGGTGGTGATGGTGGTGTTGGGAATTGTGTAGTTGGTAAAGGTGGTGATGTTTGGAATGGCGTATGTGGTAGAGATGGTGGTGGTGGTGATGGTGAGGTTGGGAATAGTGTAGGTGATTGGTGGTGGTTGTGGAAATGATAGTACTTATAGTAGTGTTAAAGACAAATATGTTGTTGGTGGTTGCTGTGGTATAAAACTAGAGGAAGTAGCCTAATGCAATATACAGATGGTGATAATGATGATGGTGAAGGTATAAGGAAAGAGCTGGAGGTGATGGTGGTGGTGTTTGTGGTGGTGGTGTAGGAGATACACTAACCATTACTCTCCACATTCCTCTGTCAACAATAACTACAGCGTCCACCACACACAGTAAAGCCAAATATATACCTTCACTACCACAACTACCAACACTACCACAACTTCATCTACCACAACTACCAACACTTCCACAATCATCAGCTACCACCCCTTGACTAGTAAACTTCCGCATAATCATGACTTATTGACTGTGTGGCTGCTTTTCTAGGAATTGTGGTAGCTGTGGTAGGTTTTGTAGTTGCTGAGTTCCGGTGGTTATAGTGGTAGAGCAGAGTTGTAGTTTATGATAGTGATAGTTGTGGTTTTCTTGGCTGTATGTTACAACCACGATTGTCAAATGGGGAGATTGTAGTCACCAATCGAACAGGGCAATACCCAAGAGAGGCCTTATAGTCATATGACAAGGAGTTGCTGGAACTCCTTCATTTGTCTGGCTTCCCTCACTGTTTCTCTTTGTGTCTTACCTACACAGACTAATCAAGCTAGCTCTCACAAACATATCCTCCTCCTATTTATTTCACTACACTAAACAAACTCACCACATTTCTTTCAAATATACACACAAACACAAAAGTTTAAACAGCGATGATCACTGTCAAATTTGTGGAGGCACTTGTTGGAGGCAGCTTTGCCTTTTGTCTTTTTCACACACATAGGACAAATAAATAGAGTTCAGTAATAGTAGTAGTAATATTGTTGGGTCTATGATTGTGGTAATTGTGGTAGTCATAGTTGTGGTAGTGCTGGAAGTTATATTTAAGATTTTTTTTTTAGTTTTTTTTTTTTTTTTTTGGCAATTTTAAAACACTTCAAACCAGTTAGGTATTGATATGTTCAGGGCGAGTGATAGCGAGCCTACAATTAAGAGAAAACTGGCCTTTGGCTGGGATAGGCTATTTGTCTACCCAAGAAATGTACATATTTAGTTTGAAGGTAGTCTGTAGATCTATTGCTCGAAAATGGCAGAAGCAACTTAAACCTCTAATAATTATTTTACCCCTTCTGTACCGGCGCCGTCCTTTTAACTTCATTCTGGCTACTATTACACGATTGCATTCAGTTTAAAAAGGGTCTCCAGCAAATAACAGGCTTCGAACTATCTTACCTAACCCTTTATACTACCACAGATTATTCTTTAACTGCACAAAATCGTCTAAATATAGCTGGAATGAAGTTATAAAGACGTCGTCGGTACATAAAAGGTTAACCATAATACCACCCCAAATGTCGCAGCAGATAGTGTAAAGGTAGGGTATATATTATAGTGCTAACGTTTACAACAACACAAACGTCATCGTATTGAGTAGGTTAAGGGGCACGTAGTTTTGTTTTTGGACCCCCTCTCCCTCATGCTTAGGCCCTATTAGTGTTGAGATTAAAAGACGTTCAATCCATTAGTTTGCCGATTTTAAGACCTTTTGTGACATTTAGATGTCGATTTTATCATGGCACGCGATAGCGAGCCTGTAATTTTAGGAGGAATCTGCCATCGGCTGAGACATTTTTCTACCAAAAAATGTACAAATATATCCTGAAATATATAGAGGGTACTTGTTTAAGCTTGATGGGGGTCGAACGAGGAAGCTCAAAATAAATAAATAAATACAGACCAAAAAGTAAGCATTACCCTCTTAATTCAGTTGATATACAGATACAAAACTAAGGTAATAAAGATTGGTTATAAATTGCCTACTGTCTCCCATGGTTACCGTAATGGCGTCACTTGTTAATGGATTGGGTGATTATGATAATGATGTTGGTTGTTGTTGGAGAGTAAAAGTAATGGTGGTAATTGTGGTGGAGTGATGGTGGTAGTTGTGGTGATTTGAGGTTCGTCACTGACTGACTTATGGTGATGATATGAGACTAATGGACTGTTATAATCAGTGGTGTGTGGTAAAGGAGTAAACAGGAAATCAAGCAACAACAGGTCTAGTAAACTCTCTAGGCTGCTTGTGATGGTAGTAGTTGTGGTGGACGCTGTGGTGGTAGTTGTAGTGGTGATGGTAGTAGCTGTGGTGGGCCTAGTAATGGTGGTAGTGGTGGGGGTTGTCGTAGTAATCGTGGTAGTTGTGGTAGAATTGTTGCTAATTGTGGTAGTATTCATCGTGGTTTTCTAATAGTGGTAGCGAACATATTCACTTTAGAATTTACACCATTTGTTACCAAAATCGTCACCTAACTGTTGAACACTGGTGTACAACCAATACTTATAATGACAGAAGTTCCTCAATATTGTCATAACTCCCTGTCAGTTTGACGACTCATTACAATGCTATTATCTAGAGAACTGACGGTGGTGAAGGGGAGAGCTGCAATAATACGTCATTAAGGAACTTATAACAAGCTTAACGAACCAGTTTCATGAGTGCCGCAATAAGATGGAACATTAATTACTATCAAGAGAGAGTATTAAATTGATTAGCTCACACAGAACGATACATTATTTAATAGAGGTGCACTGAGCATACCTACGCCTACGCTGGCGGAGGTATGCGGTCTACTAATCACCTCCTAAATGGAATCAGTTCTTTCTCCGCGCATATCTTATCTGCCCACTAAATCTCGTGAACATCAGTTCATAACTTCATGAGATATCTTGTTTAACACATTAATGATACTGCATCACAATTTACAACGAAAATCAAACAATATTTCTCAAACGGCGCTGGTTCATCGGTTTTCTAATGGAGAGAACAGCCTTTTCAATCTCCCAAGCTTAACCCTTTGAGGATTGTAAGGCGGGGTTTGGCAGTATATTCTATCCATCATTAGACGATTGTATTTAGATTGACAAGAGTATGTGGAAATCAGAGGGTTAATTGAGACGGTCTTTACCCTTTTGACCCCCATAGATCCTTCCTCAGCTGCATAAAATCGTCTAATGATAGCCAGAATAACTGTCAAAACCCGTCATGATCCTCAAGGGCTTAATTAAATCATTATATGTGTCTTGGTTCAGGAGGTCCAAATTGCACAGCTTATTCCAT
>JAGKTK010056290.1:0-11055 GCA_018397895.1 Paralithodes camtschaticus | reverse complement strand
ATATTGTGCTAGTAGGCAAATTGTATGTATTTTAGTATATCATTGACAAAAATAATGAAGAGAATTGGTCCTAAAATAGACCCTTGAGGGACTCCGTAAGGGGTTTTTGCTATGGAGGAAATAGTATTTATTTATGCGGACGGACTGTGTTCTTTCACAGAGGTAATCCTCGAACCAGAAAGAGTCAATGCTATTTTGTAGGAGTTTTTTAATAAGAATATTATGGTTTACACTATCAAACGCCTTAGACAAGTCACAGAGGGTTAAGACGGATATGTGTTTGTTGTCCATGTTGTCATAAATCTTGTCTGTGATAACTGTGAGTGCTGTTTCATTAGAGAGTTTGGGTCTGAAGCCATGTTGTGAGTTTGATATAATGTTATTGTTTTCTAAGAAATTAACGAGTTGGTTAGCAACGATCTTCTCGATGATTTTAGAAAAAATTGGGAGAAGAGAAATTGGGCGATAATTACTAGTATTATTAGGGTCTCCAGTTTTGTACAATGGAGTAACTAGCGCATGTTTCCAGGATGAAGGAAATTTACCTGTGACTATGGATGAATTAATAATGACTGTAAGATAATATATTATTACGTTAAGAGAGTCTTTTATGAATTTGAGCGCTATATTATCAGAACCGAACGAATTAGTTTGGTGAAGATGTTTGATGGTTAGAAAAATAGAATTGGGGTCGACTGGCTCAGGACGAAATAATGTGGTATTAGTTTGAGCGAGGTGAGGAAGAGGTGTGGGTATATGGGGTTGGGGAGCGGTGTTGCCATATCTTGCATATCATCGAATGCTTTTTTTCCAACATTTGCAAAGAACTTGTTAAACTCTTCAGCCTTTTCATTTGTGTTTTCAAATAGACAGTTTCTACCAATTTGCTTGTCGTTGGGTATTACTTCCCTTACTATTTTCCACGTTGCCGAAGTATTTGCTTTGCACTTTTTTAGTTCATTGTTAAAATATTGTTTTTTAGTGGAATTTATCAGTTGTTTAACCCCTAAATGTCGGCGCGCAACTTAAGTCGAGTTAAATAAAGCTGGACTATGTGGCGGCGCTCGACATAGGTCGAGTGGCAATTTCAGCACGTAATGTTGCTGAGAGAGAGAGACAAGTGGTGGCAGGAGAGTAGCGAGCGTATGACTGCTCCAGACCACCGCGGCGAACCTACTGACACGAATCCCACCTCCCTCCTCCCTCTCTCACTCGCTATATACGGAATTGTATCGGGAAAGTGGCTAATTACATGCTTTTTGCACTCGCGTTGCACGGTTATTGCAAGAAAACTAGCCATCATAAAAGGATCGTTATGGTGTCATTCGAAAGCTCTGTTTATGCCCTTTCAGGGATAGATACTTGTTTTACGTTCTGGGTCTTATTTAGGCATGAAAATGATCACGTAAACAGCCCTATTTTGGCTAAAAACACCCCGCTGGGCGGTACATATAAATAAACCGCATAGGCCGCTCTTAAGGTGTTAACTTGCTTCTTTAAATCATTAAAATATCGTTGTAATGTTGGGTTCAGTCTGTTTTCTTTCAATGTTTTCTGAGCTGTGTTTGTAGCATTAATGGCTTCACAGACGTTATCATTTATCCATGGCGAGGATGGACGACGAATTATTTTAGTTGCTACTGGGGCACACTTACTTAGGCTTTGTGTAATGACGGAGGTTAATATATTTACTTGTGTGTCTACGTTGTCTGTTTGTAATATTTTGTTTAGGGTGGGGGTTTCAGCTAATATATGAGAGCAAAGGGTGTCACTTGTATAAGTTCTTAGGTCGCGAGAGACCTTTGTAATTGGTGGACGTTTTGGTTTATATACGTTTATTGTAACGCCTACTAAATCGTGATCAGCTATGGTGTGCGGGTAAACGTCAGAGTTAGTTATTATATTGGGGTTGTTAGTTATTATTACATCAAGCAGGGTTGCGGAAGTGGGTGATGCGTGTGGATTTGTCTATGACCTGGGTGCGTTTATTGTTAGCTATAACGCGAGATAGTTTACTATTTTGAGAAAATAAATTATCATTTAGGTCACCTTGTACAAACATTGTTTTCTCTCTGATGATCACTGATCGTAAGGTGTCAGTGATATTATCCCATGCACTTGCGGGAGCCTTTGGATGTCTATAAATACAACCAATTATTATGGAGGGCAACTTTCTTAATTGTATTTGTACCCAGATATCATCTACGCCTTTTAGTTTTGTGATTCCAGTATCGATTATTTTGGAATGTAGACACTCATTTACATATATACATACGCCCGAACCACGGCTATTATCAAATCAGTATATCTTATAATTTGGAATATTTACTAATGCGTCGGGAGTGTGAGGGAGTAACCATGTTTCGCTAATACAGAGAATATCTATGTTTCTTTCCTTTATTAATATATTTATGTCATCAAAATTGTGAAGCAGAGATTGAGCATTGATGTGTTCTATCCTTAAATTATCATTAGATTCAATTTTAACGGCGGTGTCTTCCTTGCCACTCTCCTACGCATTATAATATTTGCAATGTCTACTTTTATGACCGTATTGGTGGCATGCGTGACATATAAGTTTTTGGGCAAACCTACAATTCGACTGCGTATGATTGAACTCCCCACAGTTGTAACACCCAACTTGTGTATAGGTGTGGGAGTCCTGTTCGTGGTGTTGGGGATAGTGGGGACGGGGTGATCAAGATCCATATACACCAGGTCGGCCGGGGTAATTACCAAAATACGCTCGGTCTACGCACGTGACGTAGTACGAGGTCGACTGACCACCGCGCTCCTCCACTTATTCGTTAGCATATACCTCTTTGTTTTCACTTTATGTCCCACATTGCATTATTATTAGTATTAAGTGTGTGTGTGACAATTGTTGTTCATTTACAGTATTTTATGTAAGCAAATTATCGCAATTGTAAATATAGCCTATGTATTACTGAGAATACTATAGTATACAAATGGTAGACAAAAGGGTAGATTAATAATACAGTACTTTCCTTTAAGAGTAAGTCAACTTGATTTTAATAACAGAACAAGTATGTTGTACTCGTAATTATATTGTACATAAAACATAAGACAATGGGAGTCTGCAGAAAGCCGAATGGCCACATATTGGAAGTTGGTTATTTACTATCTCAGAGCTATCACAGGGCACACAGTCACTTGGATTATGATCATTCAGCAACTCTTCTACTTTCCTCTTCAGTCCTCGCTTTTCTACTCTCGCCCCTCTATTTCCAGACATCTCTGTTGGGTGGTGAGCTGAAGCAATATAAATATTTTTTGTTTACAAGGCCGCTCTTACAAGTGTGTGACTATTATGTTATTATTACAAATAATTATTAATCCCAGTATACCTTTGGGATACCGTAGTCTAACTAGGCTACACCATAAAATTAGTTTTATAATTTATCCACCTTACGAGCGGCCTCTGCGGTTTATTTATATGTACCGCCCAGCGGGGTGTTTTTAGCCAAAATAGGGCTGTTTACGTGATCATTTTCATGCCTAAATAAGACCCAGAACGTAAAACAAGTATCTATCCCTGAAAGGACATGAACAGAGCTTTCGAATGACACCATAACGATCCTTGTATGATGGATAGTTTTCTTGCAATAACCGTGCAACGCGAGTGCAAAAAGCATGTAATTCGGTACTTTCCCCATATAATTGAGTATGTAGCGAGTGAGAGAGGGAGGAGGGAGCTGAGATTCGTGTCAGTAGGTTCGCCGCGGTGGTCTGGAGCAGTCATACGCTCGCTAGTCTCCTGCCACCACTTGTCTCTCTCTCTCAGCAACATTACGTGCTGAAATTGCCACTCGACCTATGTCGAGCGCCGCCAGTTAGTCCAGCGTTTTTTAACTCGACTTAAGTGGTGAGCCTCTAATTAAGGGTTAATGTCGTATTCTCTCTGGTATTACCTTTCCATT
The DNA here is from genome assembly GCA_018397895.1 of Paralithodes camtschaticus. Taxonomy (NCBI): domain Eukaryota; kingdom Metazoa; phylum Arthropoda; class Malacostraca; order Decapoda; family Lithodidae; genus Paralithodes; species Paralithodes camtschaticus. The sequence continues at coordinate 7,114 of JAGKTK010056290.1, read as the reverse complement.
GTATATTAAAATACACATAATTGTGGTCGTAATTTCCTAGGTGGTCCCCAATCTCTACATTATATATCATGTGTTCATTGTTACTGAAAACTAAATCGAGAATATTATTACCTCTAGTTGGAGTATCTATGAATTGAAATAAAAAAACTATCTTGTACTACCTCAATAAACTCTTCCGAACCAGAGTCGCCTATTTGATGCTGCCAGTCTATATTCGGAAAATTAAAATCCTCCCATAATGCACACATTGCTAAACCTTGATGCCATTTTAATTTCCTCCCATAATGATGTTCCGTCATTTCTACTTATATTTGGCGGTCTATACATAAATCCAATAACTATCGTCTCATTACCTTCGTTAACCTCTAACCCTAACACTTTCATTATCATTATTTAGTCTAATACCTGATTTAATACAGCTTTTTAATGTACTCCTGACAAACATTGCTATACCACCGCTCCTACTTGTTCGGTCATATTTAAACAAACTATATCCTGGTATATCAAATTCTACTAAAATATGCCAGGATTCTGTATTAATCCATGTTTCAGTTAGCGCTATTATGTCTATATTTTCTTTGCTAACATAATAAATAATAAAATGTTTATTTCCACTTAAAAGTGGTTATTCTGTTCATAATTACAATTACAAAGTGTACATTAAGTATTAACTTAGGTATAAACTTAGGTATAAGGTATACACTTAGATTGCACATACACATTCAGATGCATATATACACGCAATAGATACACTTAGGTATAAGGTATAAACTTAGATTGTACATACACATTCAGATGCATATATACACGCAATACATACATATACAGTATATATATGTGCGTGGACTTACATACTTTTACACACACATTCATATTTGTTTGACTGTATATAGTTTATATGCATCTATATTGATATACCCACATATATACAGTCATAAACATATGAATAAGAATATATTGGACATCATATTACCATAGAGAACAATGAGGCCCAATATTTAGATTATGTATTATTTAATAAGTTCTTTTTCAACTTTGATTTAAATGCATGTACGGTATTTGCCTCTTTGATATCCGATGGTAGTTGATTCCATAACTTAGGACCTGTTACAGACATAGCTCTGGCTCCCGAGTCAGTCTTGGTTCTGGGGACATAAAGATTGTGTCGTTGTCTTGTATTACTATCGGTAATATTATTAACAGTTGGGAGAGGTAGGAAGTGATATGGGTAGTGGTGGGTGACTTTTTTTTTAAATAGTTACTACTGAATTAAAAGTAATTTGTTTCTTTATGCTTAGCCATTGTAATTCTTTGAAAATGGGTGTAACGTGATCATAATTCCTAGCTTTACCATCTGCGACTCTTGACGCAAAGTTTTGCCACCTTTGAACCTTCGTGATTAGTGATGCATTAGTCGTCCCCCAAATCATATTACTATCTATATGCTCAGGCCCAATCCCCATTTTGGGGGTAGCCGACTCAAGACAGAGCAAGAACAGGGAAAACACAAAAACAACATAAAACAAATTCACACACATCTAGGTCACCCAGGGGAAGACCCAGAGACCAGGGTCACCAAGGTTGCTCCAGCACTCCCCCGGCCCCCGACCACCCAGAGAGGTTCCGATCTCGGCAGGCAGACATTCAGCGGAGCCAAAGCCACAAGCCCTCCCACCACACTTCCAGGCGCACCCTTCATATTAATCGTCTCCCCGGGCCAGGCACCTGATGTACTATTATCTAGTCCAACTTGCGCCCGACCCCTTACTCCAAATGACCACGTGTTCACTCAACTATTCACAAGCATTCTCCATTCACTCCTGTCCACCACCACTTCCCCTGCCAGATCTATAGTCATTCCTCTATCATCCAAAGCTTTTCTTACACAGTCTCTCCATCTCAATGGGGGTCTTCCTGCCCTTCTATCTCCCCTTGTACCTGACTCACATATTCTCTTTGTAAGCCTTTCATCTCCCATTCGTTCAACATGACCATACCAGCTCAGCACCCTTCTGTCCACGCTGGCTGACAAATGTTCCTGCTGCCCCACTCTCCTACGTATCTCTTCATTCCTCAATCCGTCTCTACGAGTAATTCCACACATACTCCTCAAGCAGCTCATCTCCATCACATCGAGCCCTCTTTTCTCCTTTTTTTTCAGAGCCCATGTCTCAGCCCTATACATCACTGTTGGCACAACAATTCCTTCATACAGTGCACATTTTACTTTCACTCCGAGATTTCTCGTCTTCCACATACTTCCCATTGCTCCGAAAACCTTCCTTCCTTCACACACTCTCTGTTTAACCTCCATTTCCATACCTCCACTCCTGCTTATCGTTCCTCCTAGATATTTAAAACACTCTACTTGTTCCAATATTTCCCTATCCAGCCTCACATCTAGATTCACCCTATGCTCTCCCCTATTACACACCATTACTTTACTTTTATTGACGTTCACCTTCAGTTTCCTCCTTCCACAAACCACACCAAACTCTTTGACTACCTGCTGCAGTTTCTCATCAGAATCCGCCACCAATGCTGTGTCATCAGCGAACAGCAACTGATTCAACTCCCAATCTCTACCATTCTTTCCTACTAAACCCAATCCTCTTCCCATAGTTCTCCTTTTCACCTCCCTCACCACATCATCCATAAACATATTAAACAGCCATGGTGACATTACACAACCCTGTCGCAAACCTACCTTTACCTCAAACCATTCACTCAACTCACCATTTCCTACTCTCACACATGCTCTGCTCCCTTCATAAAAACTCTTAACTGCTTCTAACAAATTTCCTCCTATTTCATAAATCCTTAACACCTTCCACCTTGCTTCACGGTCCACACGATCATACACTTTTTCCAAGTCCATAAAAGCCCAAAATATCTCCTTATGCTTCTCTAAATACTTCTCGCATAACTGTCTTACTGCAAACATCTGATCCACGCACCCTCTTCCCCTCCTAAAACCGCACTGTTCTTCTCCTATTGCAACTTCCGTACACTTTATTATCCTCTCCATCAACACCCTGCCATACAGCTTTCCAACCACTGACAATAAACTAATACCTCTATAACTTGAACACTCCTGCCGATCTCCCTTCTCCTTGTACAACGGCACAATACATGCATATTACAGTAGTTCAGAATGCTTAATACTAGTGATTGTACAACTGCGATTCGAGTTGATTTATCAACATAATGTTTTGTTCTATTTATGTATAATATGGCCCCCATTACTTTTGTTGTTGTTTGGCTTATATGTATGTCGAAGGTCATATACTGATCCAAATGAACACCAATTTTTTTTTACGTGGATGGATGGTTGGATTTTGGTATCACCGAATTGAATGGTGGTGTTGCTTGGTATTTTTGATATGATTTGACGTGTTCCTATGAAGATACACTGAGTCCTTTTGGTGTTCAGCAATAGACAATTTTCTTGGAAGTACGCATTTGCAATCCGTAGAGTTTCTTCACATCTAGCGATTAGATTATTTAATTAGTTTAATTGACCACTGTGAAGGAACTGTGTGTTGTCAGCATATTGTGCTAGTAGGCAAATTGTATGTATTTTAGTATATCATTGACAAAAATAATGAAGAGAATTGGTCCTAAAATAGACCCTTGAGGGACTCCGTAAGGGGTTTTTGCTATGGAGGAAATAGTATTTATTTATGCGGACGGACTGTGTTCTTTCACAGAGGTAATCCTCGAACCAGAAAGAGTCAATGCTATTTTGTAGGAGTTTTTTAATAAGAATATTATGGTTTACACTATCAAACGCCTTAGACAAGTCACAGAGGGTTAAGACGGATATGTGTTTGTTGTCCATGTTGTCATAAATCTTGTCTGTGATAACTGTGAGTGCTGTTTCATTAGAGAGTTTGGGTCTGAAGCCATGTTGTGAGTTTGATATAATGTTATTGTTTTCTAAGAAATTAACGAGTTGGTTAGCAACGATCTTCTCGATGATTTTAGAAAAAATTGGGAGAAGAGAAATTGGGCGATAATTACTAGTATTATTAGGGTCTCCAGTTTTGTACAATGGAGTAACTAGCGCATGTTTCCAGGATGAAGGAAATTTACCTGTGACTATGGATGAATTAATAATGACTGTAAGATAATATATTATTACGTTAAGAGAGTCTTTTATGAATTTGAGCGCTATATTATCAGAACCGAACGAATTAGTTTGGTGAAGATGTTTGATGGTTAGAAAAATAGAATTGGGGTCGACTGGCTCAGGACGAAATAATGTGGTATTAGTTTGAGCGAGGTGAGGAAGAGGTGTGGGTATATGGGGTTGGGGAGCGGTGTTGCCATATCTTGCATATCATCGAATGCTTTTTTTCCAACATTTGCAAAGAACTTGTTAAACTCTTCAGCCTTTTCATTTGTGTTTTCAAATAGACAGTTTCTACCAATTTGCTTGTCGTTGGGTATTACTTCCCTTACTATTTTCCACGTTGCCGAAGTATTTGCTTTGCACTTTTTTAGTTCATTGTTAAAATATTGTTTTTTAGTGGAATTTATCAGTTGTTTAACCCCTAAATGTCGGCGCGCAACTTAAGTCGAGTTAAATAAAGCTGGACTATGTGGCGGCGCTCGACATAGGTCGAGTGGCAATTTCAGCACGTAATGTTGCTGAGAGAGAGAGACAAGTGGTGGCAGGAGAGTAGCGAGCGTATGACTGCTCCAGACCACCGCGGCGAACCTACTGACACGAATCCCACCTCCCTCCTCCCTCTCTCACTCGCTATATACGGAATTGTATCGGGAAAGTGGCTAATTACATGCTTTTTGCACTCGCGTTGCACGGTTATTGCAAGAAAACTAGCCATCATAAAAGGATCGTTATGGTGTCATTCGAAAGCTCTGTTTATGCCCTTTCAGGGATAGATACTTGTTTTACGTTCTGGGTCTTATTTAGGCATGAAAATGATCACGTAAACAGCCCTATTTTGGCTAAAAACACCCCGCTGGGCGGTACATATAAATAAACCGCATAGGCCGCTCTTAAGGTGTTAACTTGCTTCTTTAAATCATTAAAATATCGTTGTAATGTTGGGTTCAGTCTGTTTTCTTTCAATGTTTTCTGAGCTGTGTTTGTAGCATTAATGGCTTCACAGACGTTATCATTTATCCATGGCGAGGATGGACGACGAATTATTTTAGTTGCTACTGGGGCACACTTACTTAGGCTTTGTGTAATGACGGAGGTTAATATATTTACTTGTGTGTCTACGTTGTCTGTTTGTAATATTTTGTTTAGGGTGGGGGTTTCAGCTAATATATGAGAGCAAAGGGTGTCACTTGTATAAGTTCTTAGGTCGCGAGAGACCTTTGTAATTGGTGGACGTTTTGGTTTATATACGTTTATTGTAACGCCTACTAAATCGTGATCAGCTATGGTGTGCGGGTAAACGTCAGAGTTAGTTATTATATTGGGGTTGTTAGTTATTATTACATCAAGCAGGGTTGCGGAAGTGGGTGATGCGTGTGGATTTGTCTATGACCTGGGTGCGTTTATTGTTAGCTATAACGCGAGATAGTTTACTATTTTGAGAAAATAAATTATCATTTAGGTCACCTTGTACAAACATTGTTTTCTCTCTGATGATCACTGATCGTAAGGTGTCAGTGATATTATCCCATGCACTTGCGGGAGCCTTTGGATGTCTATAAATACAACCAATTATTATGGAGGGCAACTTTCTTAATTGTATTTGTACCCAGATATCATCTACGCCTTTTAGTTTTGTGATTCCAGTATCGATTATTTTGGAATGTAGACACTCATTTACATATATACATACGCCCGAACCACGGCTATTATCAAATCAGTATATCTTATAATTTGGAATATTTACTAATGCGTCGGGAGTGTGAGGGAGTAACCATGTTTCGCTAATACAGAGAATATCTATGTTTCTTTCCTTTATTAATATATTTATGTCATCAAAATTGTGAAGCAGAGATTGAGCATTGATGTGTTCTATCCTTAAATTATCATTAGATTCAATTTTAACGGCGGTGTCTTCCTTGCCACTCTCCTACGCATTATAATATTTGCAATGTCTACTTTTATGACCGTATTGGTGGCATGCGTGACATATAAGTTTTTGGGCAAACCTACAATTCGACTGCGTATGATTGAACTCCCCACAGTTGTAACACCCAACTTGTGTATAGGTGTGGGAGTCCTGTTCGTGGTGTTGGGGATAGTGGGGACGGGGTGATCAAGATCCATATACACCAGGTCGGCCGGGGTAATTACCAAAATACGCTCGGTCTACGCACGTGACGTAGTACGAGGTCGACTGACCACCGCGCTCCTCCACTTATTCGTTAGCATATACCTCTTTGTTTTCACTTTATGTCCCACATTGCATTATTATTAGTATTAAGTGTGTGTGTGACAATTGTTGTTCATTTACAGTATTTTATGTAAGCAAATTATCGCAATTGTAAATATAGCCTATGTATTACTGAGAATACTATAGTATACAAATGGTAGACAAAAGGGTAGATTAATAATACAGTACTTTCCTTTAAGAGTAAGTCAACTTGATTTTAATAACAGAACAAGTATGTTGTACTCGTAATTATATTGTACATAAAACATAAGACAATGGGAGTCTGCAGAAAGCCGAATGGCCACATATTGGAAGTTGGTTATTTACTATCTCAGAGCTATCACAGGGCACACAGTCACTTGGATTATGATCATTCAGCAACTCTTCTACTTTCCTCTTCAGTCCTCGCTTTTCTACTCTCGCCCCTCTATTTCCAGACATCTCTGTTGGGTGGTGAGCTGAAGCAATATAAATATTTTTTGTTTACAAGGCCGCTCTTACAAGTGTGTGACTATTATGTTATTATTACAAATAATTATTAATCCCAGTATACCTTTGGGATACCGTAGTCTAACTAGGCTACACCATAAAATTAGTTTTATAATTTATCCACCTTACGAGCGGCCTCTGCGGTTTATTTATATGTACCGCCCAGCGGGGTGTTTTTAGCCAAAATAGGGCTGTTTACGTGATCATTTTCATGCCTAAATAAGACCCAGAACGTAAAACAAGTATCTATCCCTGAAAGG
>JAGKTK010056289.1:0-11055 GCA_018397895.1 Paralithodes camtschaticus | reverse complement strand
CACATTCCCCAAACCCAACAAAGACCCCACGCTACCCTCCTCGCACCGCCCCATCACACTCCTTTGCTCCCCCTCCAAAGTCATGGAACGCCTAGTATTACAACTAATTACACCTGACCTACCCCTAGCTCCAACACAACATGGCTTTAGGCCACTGCACTCCACAAACACTCTTCTCACAGACCTTACACAAAGAGCTTTTGACGGCATCAACTCAGCTAGACCACCACACAGATCACTATTAGCCACACTCGACATTAGTAAAGCCTTCGATGCCATCCCCCGCCACAACCTAACAAACAAAATCTACAACACAAACATGCACAACAACACAAAAAGGTGGCTGGCCAACTTCCTAGCAGGCAGATGTGCACACGTATCTTTTGCCGGTCAGTCATCTAAAATCAGAAACTTTCCAAACGGAGTCCCACAAGGATCCGTCCTATCGCCCGCACTCTTCAATCTGTACATGCACGATATAACTACACCCAATACGCCCCAAATAAACTTAGCCTCCTATGCAGATGACATAACACTCACATGCACACACCATGACCCAAAAAGAGCAACAGATCTCCTTCAACCCTATCTCAACACACTACATGGCTGGTGCACTACAAACAGACTTAATCTAGCCCCAGCCAAATCCACCGCAACCCTGCTCACAAGTTGGACAGGAGAACACGAATACATCCCTCAACTCACCATAAACAACACACCCCTAACACATACACACACACCCAAAATCCTAGGAGTAACATATGATACTCATATGACATTCAAACAGCACACCACAAACATTAAAAAGAAACTGACACCCAGACTTAACGCCCTCAGGTCACTTGCTCACACAAAATTTGGACACAACAAAGAAACTACCACCACAGTATATAAACAATACATAAGATCAGTGATGGAATACGCAAGCCCAGCCTGGGCTTCTAACCTAGCTGAAACACATCATAAGACCTTACAGACTATTCAAAACAAAGCCCTGAAGATCATTACAGGCTGCACAGCTACTGCACCCACAGATCATCTACATCAAGAAACCAAAATCCTCAAAGTCAAAGACCATCTGGACATGAGAGGCACTCAATTCCTGGCAGCAGCCTCCACGAACCAAGACCACCCACTAAACTACATGGCAACACACCCACAGACACCAAGAAATATCAAAACAACACCCAGCACACGGTATCACACACAGTTATTGTCCTCTCTCCCTCCCTGCCCACCCCGAACCAACTTCCAGAAGCACATCCATACTCATATCTCTCGCCAATCCATCCACTCACTCACAGACAACACGCAGCTGCATGCACGACCTCCCGAAATCCATCCTTCCGAATCCTCCCTCCCTCGCGAGGACAGAGTCCACCTGGCCAGGCTGAGATGCGGACACCATCCAGCTCTCCTGAGCTATCAGAAGAGACTGGATGACTCCGTTGTCGACGCCTGCCCGGGATGTAACACAGCACCCCATACCATTAAACACATCATAGAAGACTGCATTTCACACAACCACTTACGCCAACAACACAACCTACACTCAATGAGAGCTCTGTGGGAAAGCCCGATCGTGGCCATGGCCTTCCTCAGGGACTCGGGGCTGTTCGGCCAGGCAGCTTAGGGAACAACAACAACAACAACAACATATAATATTATTGATTACAATTATGGTTTTTATTATATTCTTTGCTAAGCTCTGTTCCTTCCCCGATTACTTTTGGAGCTATTCTCTTCCCTAAGAATTTTAATCATACAGTAGCCTATAAGATTTAAATATTTTTTGGAAGGCTTGTATTAAAACTAAGAAGAGTTGATTATGTATTATGTATATAGTCGATTCCGAATCAATAAGGGAGTTTGAAAGTAATCTTGATAAAGCATGGGGAAGACAAGATTTGAAGTTTGATTATAAAACAAAAATACAGAATAGTAAAAATGTTGCGTCTGCTACCGCCGCCGCCAACACTGTGAACGACCGCAGCAGTGCAAGTACTGGTAGTGAGCTGGATACACAGGCCTAGTTTGCCTTTTTCCAGAGGATCTACTGTAAGAAACTGTAAGAATATATAAATGTATGTACTGTACTGTATTATACTCAGGCACATACCCGATAGCTGGGGGGATGGACGGCTCGAGACAAAGCCCGAACTGAAAAATTTAAAGTTTCAATTTTTAGGGTCCCTCACGTTCCCTTGCCCCTTTCTCTGGTGAATTATACAAGGGGAGGAGAATTCCTAGCTGTATTACAATAAACAATAAAGGAGAGAGATATATACCTTTCCTGTTATATGACCACAAGTGTAAAAAATGTTGGGCTACCTAAGAAAATTATAACTGAAGAGTCCCACGTACTGTGAGTTATAGGGTTAACCTTAACCTCTTCTGTACCAGCGATGTCTTTTTAATTATATTCTATCTATATTTAGACCACTTTGTGAAGTTTAAGAAGGATCTGTGATACTAAAATGGGTTAAGTGAGATAGTTCAAAGCCTGTTAGTTACTGGAGGTCCTTTTTAACTGAATAAAATTGTCTAATAGTAGCCAGAATAAAGTTAAAAGGACGGCATCGGTTCAGGAAGAGTTAACCTCCAAACAGTCAAACCGCTACAATGGTAACTGGAATACTGTAAATGTCTAAATATTTCAATCTACCTATCTACCTATCTATCTAGGCCTATCTACATATATATATATATACTCTGGCACATACCGGTACCCCATTTTTTGTTTTCTTTATTGGGGGTGGCCGACTCGAGACAGAACCAGAAAAGATAGAGACAGAAAAAATGTCAAAACCAAGACAAACACTAGCCCTATATGTTGAGCGGTACTTGAAAAGTAGACAGAATGGATAAAAAACGCCATCTGAGCACTTTATTGACAACATTTCGCAGATAGCTTCACCAGGTCACTAACAAGTACTGGTACCTAGGAGGCCTTAACCTAAGAAGTACGCAGGGGGGTAGTGGCCACCCCTTCCTGTGCAGAGGTATTTAGGCTGTTTACTTCACTCAAATCGTCATCGTACCATAAATATAATTAATACTTATCCATATGCGCCTATTTTACGTTGATTATGAAGATATTAACCTGTTACAGCAATAAAACAAGTGGAAACAGCGTTTGGCTGGTCAAAATCGGCAACAGAGGCCGGGAGTTGTAATCATCGAGTGTGAGCCAGCCTCCCACTCCTCCCCACGTCTGGAGAGACACTGTCGCGCGATACTCTCTCTCTCGCTCTTTCCCACGCTTGGTAACACAGATGACCACGCCCTGCTAGCAGCTCGCTAATGTTAGCACAAAAATATACCTAAGAATAAGGGAATAACAGGGAGAATAGGTGATAATTGAAGTTTTTTCCCCCCCCCCCCTCGCGGCTGTTGAGTTGTGATATTTGCCATGGCCAAGGGGCAATAAAAAAAAACAAAAAATTGATACTGGGCTGGTTTATTTTTTTTTTTTTTTAAGGCCTTGGATTATATAAGGCTTCCCGCAGCCCACCGGTAGGCCTTATATAAGTCTTGCCGCACTTGCTGGGTTAAATACCTAGGTACCAGTATTTGTTGGTGACCTGATGAAGCTATCTGCGAAATGTTGTCAATAAAGTGCTCTTCCTCAGATGGCGTTTTTTATCCGCTAGCCCTATACTAACCCATTTCGTTGAGGGTGGCGAGGGCGGACCTGAGCAAGCGGTCCTTCTCTTTGGCCCCGTCCCGTGCGATGGCCACCAGACAGCGGGCCAGGGATCCCGGGAACAAGCTCGGGGCCACCTGCAGCATCCTCCGGGCCAGCCTCAGTCCCTGCACTCTCTCCACTTGGTTATCCAGGTTTATATCTATACATCTGCAACCACAAATACAAGGTTAATTCCATAATTACTTTAACCCTCCGAGTACCAGCGACGTGTGTTATATTGTATTCTAGCTATATTTAGACGATATTATGCAGCTTAGGAAGGATCTATGGTAGTAGTAGTTGTTGTTGTTGTTGTTCCCCAAGCTGCCTGGCCGAACAGCCCCAAGGCCCCGAGCAAGGCCAAGGCCATAACCAAGCGCCCCCACAGAACCCTCCCTGCTGACCACAATAAAGCCTGGGTGACCAAAGCCACTCCATGGCGGGGAGCTGAGGAGGGTGCGGAAACGCCCGGGAAACCAAAGCCCCACCCAGGGCCCTGTGCCCCTCAGCAATTATGAAGAGAAAGTTGAGGGCAAAGGAAAAATGTGACGCTTTGGCTTCCAATCTTGGTAGATTGGAAGGTCAATCCACGGAAGAGATGCCGTCACTTGAGATCTAGAAAATATATGAGTAAAAGGAACAGTCAGAGTAAGCTATGGGTATGGCAGAGATCGCTCAGTTCTCACTCTGATAGACCAGCCCATCACCACTTCTGTGGTAGTTAAAAAGGTTGGTTGAGATAGTTTTGAGCCATATTATTGCTAGAGGTCCTTCCTAAGCTGAATAAGTCTAGTAGTTGCCAGAATAGGATAAAAAGGATGTCCCTGGTACTGTACGCCGTGTACGGGCTAAGGAAATTTAATTAGGCTACAGTATACATTAATATTTAGCACAATTATTAGTGTAAATACGGTTGTAGTGCATATATAAATACATAAAAATAAATGAATAAAACTCTCTATCCATCACAAACTTACCATATCAGTAGGGTAAGACGGGGTAATTTCGCCGAAAATCGCGTATTTTGAGGAATAGAAACTGCCACAAATGGAATTTTTAAATTTTTTATTTTTTACCATATCTATACATTCAGCCTTTTTTCTATAGATGCCCAAAAAAATATATAATGTTTTGGTCATGCTGCCGACTTTTTGAAAAAAGTTACTCTCGCGGCGAAATTACCCCGTAATTTCGCCGCGACCTATTTTACGCATCATCTAGCTAGTAAACTAGATAACATTATATGATTAATGGCCAGACAAAACACTAGCGCGCAGGTAAAAGCAATGAAAACATTCACAAACCCAAACTGACACTAAACATGCCAATAGCAACACGTCGCACGCATACACAAACAACTGAACAGGGCGGGCAGAGATGCAGGTGTGTCTCACGTGTAGGCCTAGGCGCCACTGTGTCTAGTGCGGGTGTGGAGTTGTGGACATGTAGTGCGGGTGTGGACGCGTCTAGTGCGGTTGTGGACGTATTTATTAGGCCTACGGATGTGGAAGTATTTAGTGCGGGTGTGGACGTGTCTAGTGTGGGTGCGGCATGTAGGTTGCTAGTGCAAAGTACCAGGCAGCAGCTGACGGCTACTGCCAACACTGTGTCATACGCAAACATACAAACAAACAAACACACATACAAACCACTCACAAACACCCCCACACACACCCGACCATACCGTCAGATGCGCCGCTAGCCTCGGCTCCAGGCCCCGCGAAACTGCAACAAAACCTAAGCCAAACTAGATCTACAACTTAAGCCAAACTAGCTATACAACCTAAACCAAACTTGCTCCACAACCTAAACCAAAACTTCTCTACAACCTAAGCTAAACTGCAGCCGAATCCATGCAATAGTTTCGGAGATATCGGCGTTTGAATGCAAATTATTAGCACCGCGGCGAAATTACCCCATCTTACCCTATATATATTATTTATTTATTCTAAATATCGATGTTTGCAACTCCAACTTCCTTATAGCCCGAAACTCACAAGTGGTCAATTGCTAACCTTACAATGAGAGGCACCGTGTTAACAGCAACGAGCGCCTGTACGTCTTCCTTGGCTTGTATGAGGTAGCGAAGTAGTCGCAGTCCACCAGCACGCACCTCCTTACCCTCGTGGACCAAGCAACACCGTAACCTGGAATGTGGGAGATAGATTAACCCGTTCAATATCGGTGATATCTCCGTTGTCGACACCTGCCCAGGATGCAACATGGCACCCCATACTATTAAACACATCATAGAAGACTGCATTCCACAATATCACTTACGCCAACAACATAATGTACACTCCTTGAGAGCCCGGTGGGAAAGCCCGATCATGGCCATGGCCTTCCTTAGGGACACAGGGTTATTCGGCCAGGCAGCCTAGGGAAGACAACGACTATACCCTGCAATACAATAACTACCGTATTTAAAAATACCATTAATAACAACAAATTATTTTAAATAACTCACATGCAGAAGTAATGCTCCATTGTAACTTCCTCTTCCCCAAAATCCAACTGAGACGACACAATCGATTCCTTGTCTCCGGCCGATACTGACTCCTCATTGCGTTCCTCGGCAGTGGGAGACTTCTTGTTGCTGCTGTGGCTGGATGTGAAGGTCTTAGATATGGCCCTGACCGTAGCGTTGAGGTAGGCCAGACGTTGGCTCTTGCTGGCTCCATCTTGGCGACACAGCACCCCAACCACCTGTCGCAATACTCCCGGCACACCTCCCTTCACCTCCAACACGATGTCGTCCTCGTCATGCCGTCCTGTCAGGATAGAGAACATTAGTTAACCCTATTCAGTCTGAAGGGGGTCTTTTTGGACCTCCCCTGTTTTGCTCCATTAGTTTGGAGATTTTAAGATTTTTCACCCCATCAGCTTGGCGATACTTGCACACTTCACCGCTTCGGTATCATTCAAGCAACCTTTCATGGCACTACGCATGCTCTGGCCTCTGGGACTGGGTCACAAGCTTCTAATTTGACCGCTTGGAAAATATCAAGGAAACCGGCCACAAATTTTCCTGGAAATTTGGAAGTCACCCATCGAATGAACATAACCTATACATCATATTAATATATGTTTCAACTTTCGGAAAAACCGTTTTCCCCATTATCCAACAATCTTAAGATACGGCCCCCGATAGTGGGGACGGCTATGAAGTACAGGGAAATTGAGGGGTAAAAGACGAAAATAAGGGGTAATATTAGCCTAACCTAACAACCTTACCTAACCTAACCTAATATATTAGGTGGGGGTTTGGTATGTAATTAATAAAAGGTTGACAGTCGCCAAAAAAAACTTGAATGAAGTCTACGGTATTTACTCCGCAATCTTCAGTTTTGGCTGTGGATAACAGGAGGTAAATATTAACTTTTTCAAAGTAGGCCTAGGCTAATTGAAAAAGTTTTTTCCGAAAGTTGAAACATAGGCCTAGGCTATACAGTATTAATATGATGTATAGGTTATGTTCATTCGATGGGTGACTTCCAAATTTCCAGGAAAATTTGTGGCCGGTTTCCTTGATATCCTAAATACCGACCGCTTTTGGGTTGAGGGACCCCCCCAGGACATATTGTCATCATTATAGGCTAGCCTAGGGCCCTAGGCTATACAGATATTTTTCGGTAGTGGAGGGAGTGTTTTTAGATGGTTGTTTAATGGGTAGGCTAAATATGCATTTCCTAATATTATCACACATCCAAAAACCCTTACACAACTCTAAAATAGATAAATCTACAGTTATACTACCCCTATTTTGTCGCTATTCTGTTGGTACTAATGGGTTAATATTATTAGTAGTGACTTAGTATGGTTTGATGATGCACGGAAATGTATATTTGACTTGAAATAGATACATTGAAGTATGTATTACAAACCTTTGCTAACCCATAAACAGGGAACGTGAGCTGGGTTTAGACCGGTCGCGAGACAGGTTAGTTTTCGGTTAGGTTAGGTTAAGTTAGGTTAGGTTAGGCTAATGTTAAAAATACTAAAATGAGACGGTCCTCGGTAGCCTAGGCCTATTAAACAACACTGTCTATCAAATAAAAAACAACAACAAATTAGGCTACCTGAAAAACTTGTATCTGGTTGGTGATAAATTTTTATCAAATTTGTTTTTCTCCAGTTTCCGCGCCTGCTGAACCATCCAAAAACACGCTAAAAGGCATGTTTTGAAGGGGGGAGGTGGTGGAGGGTAGTGGGGAAGGGGTAGCATAACTGTAGATTTACCCTAAAATAGCCTAGATAAAAACAATAAAAAATTTGTTTAGCCTAGCAATTTAACCCTCTCACTACCATATGACGCAGAGGTTGCCAGATTAGCAATAATAAATAGAGTTCTCTCACTCTTATAATTAGGCTAGGCTACCTCTCCAAAATTAGTTTTCTGCCCACAGCTAACTCAAAGACAACTGCAGAGGTTGAAGTAACTAAACTAAAGGTTTCTAAATACCCCTGATGGTAACAAAGGCTTTAAAGTATCCCTAATAGGTTCAAAATTGCGTCAAGGACGTGAGAGGGTTAATTAGGCTAGGCTACTGTCTACATAAACTTTACATCGACCCTTGGATTAGCCTAGGTAAAGATTTATCAACTAGACCCTAATCAGCACTGAACTGAAAGTATTACAGTAGCCTATCATAAACACATGACATATGATATCACAAGGGTAAACAATGTGTTAGTTTGACTTCTGATGGGAGAAACTCAAACAGGTGAGCCCATATCATTTAAACTATCACTCAAATCACCACGTTACATACTTCTCAGGGATCTCCCTGTACGGAAGGCACGTCCTTGATACATATTCAAGCTATCATTGCTCTTCTTAGGCCAATTTATGACAACATTTTAAGGAGCCGACTCGGAAGGGCGATGCTCGACACCATGTTTGTTATGAGAAATAAAGTTGCGCTACCGGTGCTGAGTGCATATCGCCACACCATTCAATTTGCCTATCAAATGAATCGAATTCAAATATCAAATATATAGTGATTGCCTTCAATTATTTAATTAACAATATGATGTCAAATTATACAATTAACTTTCCTAAGAGTTGAATGAATGAGCTGTGGCAAATTGTTTCGAGGACAGAATATCCAAAACGAGTTGCATCAGTAGGATTGCCAACTGTAGTTGCCAAATTAGCGCTTCTGAGGCCAGCACCTTTAAATTTTGACAGGTACAGTATTTGAAGGAGTTGGACTCGTAGTTGAGGGCATAGAGTACATATTGCGGTTCAGGGGCTCGTACTCGTACTTCGTAGCCACTGTGCCCATAACCTTTCCACTGGGTTTTCTCCATTTTATACTAGCTATCAGACAATTGACCACTTACGAGTTTCAGGCTATAAGGAAGTTGGATCTGTAGCCTATAGACATAGATAATAAATAGAAATGCAATAATAATGTAGGGTTTTTATGGCTAAATGGTAGGCTATGTTGAATTGGATTGTATGTATTCATAAATGTACCACGACCGTAGTTTAGTTGTAAATTCTGTTAAATGTCGTTGTCTACAGCTCCAACTTCCTTATAGCCTCAAACTTGCAAGTGATCAATTGGCTTTGTCTCGAGTCGGCCACCCTCAATAAAAAAAAAAAAAAACAGTTATGTACCAGAGTATATAGATAGATAGATGAGACAATGTTATCCAGCTTAGGTGCCAATAGGCCTACTCTATTTTTTTCCAGCTGATGGTAAATTGAATCGATCCCTTAGTAGCTGATTTATCGATAGGCTCCTTAATGGAAATATATGAAACTACTGTGGTTGTGTCATAATAATGCCAAGTTTTCATTAATTTGACCACTTGCGAGTTTCAGGCTATAAGGAAGTTGGAGCCGTTACCATCGCTTTTAAGCAGAAATACACTAATCATTTAGGTTTCTGATGGATGAAAAGTATGTTGATTTGGGTTTTTTGTATTGATAATTGTACTACGACCATATATTAGCGGGAATTTCTGCTTAATATTTATGTCAAAAGCTCCAACTTCTTTATAGCCTGAAACTCACAAGTGGTCAATTAACAGCATATGTCGCTACAAAATCTACCTTATAGCTGAGTAACAAAGATAGAAACATGACAATTTACCCTCAGCTGGAAAAAAATAGACTATAGTTGCACTGAAATCTAAACACTAGGAGGGGTACCCGGCGTTGCCCGGGTTTAAATTCTACTACCATAATCACCATCATCAATCACTACTACCACAATCATCACAATACTACTACTACCATAATCACCGGCCTCGACCTCCCTGTGCCTCATTAAACGGCGACCTCGATTTCGGCCGCTAAATGACCTCCGATTTTGGATCTGACCTCATCCGTACACCCATTTTGGGGAGCTGCGAACAACTTTCGTTCCATACACCTTTTCGATCGGAGGCCTCCTTCTGCCCCAAACGGAATTTGTTTTCGCATTTTTTTCGCTCCCGTATACTACATAAGTTCTGCCGAAAATTGTATTAAACAAAAGTGTCTCTGATGTCCACTAAACTCGCCTAAAACCATTTCCAAAGGCTTTCCAACGGTGCCCCACACTCCCACCTGGCACCAAAACTGTGGGAGGAGTTTAGTAACAAAGGTCGGGTAACTGACAAACAGACAGACAAACATTGACCTTTATTTATTAAGATGACAGAGTTCATTGGATAAAATTTAATATTTATATATTCAAGTGTAATCCTTATGTATTTTTGAGTCTGGAATAAATTACGATATTACTCGCAGAGGGAATAAATCCCCTTCAGTTCTTTCCGTCTTGCTACTGAACTGGGCATGTGTCCCCAATCCCTCTACTCGACTCCCTCTACTGCCTCTCCAATCCCTCTTCCATCTCTCCAATCCCTCTACTGCTCTCCAATCCCTCTACTGTCTCCCCTATCCCTCTACTGTCTCTCCAATCCCTGTATACTGTCTCCCCAATCCCTCTACTGCCTCTCCAATCCCTGTACTGTCTCTCCAATCCCTCTACTACCTCTCCAATCCCTCTACTGCCTCTCCAATCCCTCTACTGCCTCTCCAATATCCCTCTACTGTCTCCCCAATCCCTGTACTGTCTCTTCAATCCCTCTATTGTCTCTCCAATCCCTCTACTGTCTCTCCAATCCCTCTACTGTCTCTCCAATCCCTCTACTGTCTCCAATCCCTCTACTGTCTCTCTGATCCCTCTACTGCCTCTCCAAATACCTCTACTGTCTCCCCAATCCCTGTTTTGTCTCTCCAATCCCTCTACTGTCTCTCCAATCCCTCTACTGTCTCTCCAATCCATCTACTGTCTCCCCAATCCCTCTACTGTCTCTCCAATCCCTCTACTGTCTCTCCAATCCCTGTATACTGTCTCCCCAATCCC
>JAGKTK010056288.1:532-11055 GCA_018397895.1 Paralithodes camtschaticus | reverse complement strand
TTAAAGGGCATAGCTCGCCAAAAATTTCATCCTGTTTTTGTCACTCTTCAAAGCATGTTAATTTGACATATAATGCACATGTGCTTTGATTTTGTATAATTTTTACCCTAAAATAGAAAACAAATTCACAATAGATATTTCCATTTTGAGGGGGGGTGAAGGGCCACCTTTGAAAACACAGCCGAAATTAAGGCCAGTTCACAGTGGTTCACAAGTTAGCCTGGATTTGTTTTACAGACTAACCAATGCTACACTCATTCCAGCTCCAATTCTTGCTAATTAGCTTATATTCTATGGATGACTCCAGATTTACCTTCACCTTTGTCAATTGTACCCACCTACAGCCTTGGACAGTTGATAATAAATATCCAAGAGATAAATAAATAACCAGTTCGGTCTTAGGTTACCAAAACTAAAAACAAAAGTGTGCTAGATCCATTCTCAAAAGTTGCTAGAATGTCGCTAGATAGTGAAATACTGGCAACAATATATAGAATAATACCATGATCTCTCTAATATTGTTCAATATCGCTAATATTCCTAAAATAAAACTAGAATTCATGTCACTGGATGCAAGAAAATGCTATTAGATCGAAGTAAATTCCTCCAGATCTAGCAATACATATGCTACATTGGCACTACTGTTTGTTCAAAAGATTAGCCCTTTGAAATGACCGCTATGGGTAAGTTTATATTGTAGGGTTACCGCCAGGTGTTAGCATCTAGACGCCATCTTGACTCCGCTATACTAGTATGTTATAACATAATACTTTGTTGTTCTGCTTTTCACACAAGGTTATACAGTCAACCCCCAATAAGACCGAGAGATAGGTTCCCAGCAAAGTTAGGTCAAAGAGAATTTGAGCCCTAAATACAGTATAGGCCTACTGTAGGCTACCGGTCATGGTAATAAACGAACTATAACTTCTCATTCATCCTACTCAATTCGTGGTGATCGAATTACTAATATATATATACACACACACACACATAAGGTATGCAAACCTATGCATGTAAAGTATCTTCACAGTATAGCCTACTTCCTTACTTGATTACATATTGTAACATACCACAAATTAACGAGTCGTGATTTAACTGATTTTGGTTCAAATTATAGGCATATGGCCTGATTTAACGTTTTCTATAATAACGCAAACAGCAACGTTTTCTTTAAAATAGCATTTATGAGAGACTTAGAAATATTGAAATTAATAAGTAGCATAGCAATACAAATTATTCTCCCTAATTTACGCTATATCACACATAATAGTAATTGGCGCTTACACAACATCAGAATGCATCTGTGAACGAAGTCTTAATGGAATATGTCACGAAATGACCGAGAATGATGTACGTAGAATTCGAGCAAGGCAAAAGTCTGGTGGCCGTTGGCAACACGACTGTGAATGGTACCATACATAGGATAATTTTAACTAGATACCAGCGAGAATCGAAATCCCAATTCAATTGTATTATTTCCGGCTATATGGACAATTTAGGTTATTTCCAATGTTCTCTACTTTAATTTAGTAATATATGAATCATTATGTGATATAGGTAAGACATCCCTTCGTTTTCCATGGGGCTATTATTGGGAAACATATTAGATAAAGTGGCACATTTATCACTCGTCAGTTTGTTCACCATGTTTCGCTTCGTCTCTTATACTTTCGTACGGTAAGATAACTTTTAAATAAACTCCTGACCTCTCAGTTTTACCTAATTTATCGTGTATGTACTTAAAATATATAGTAAGAATATTCAGATATGCAAACATAGTTGTATGCACAGTTCATTAATTTATTAAATTAAAATTGCACTCTGCTATTATCGATCGATCAGTGACAGGCCCTTCCCTCCCAGTTCAGTTGTTTGGCGGGAAGCTTGGCCTTTACAACGGCGCCTCCCTTCATTGACGAAACGTGTGCCTTCTTCCTTTCCTCACAGCCACCTCCCTTTCTTCTCTATTGGTCCTAGTATACTGTCTGATGGCGTAATGGGTTTCCAAATGTAAGGATCTTCTAAACAAATGTAGGGATATATTTCTTCCTGGGTTTTTTTTTGTGGCTTTCCCTAAAAGAGAGGAAGCTGATACAAAGGCGTGGCTGGAATAGGAATACCCGGCCGACCCCCATAAGAAGAAGAAGACAGATGAGCCGATTCCCAAATACAATTGTATTTTTCCCGGCTATATGGATTATTTAGGTTATTTCCAATGTTCTCTACTTTCATTTACTAATATATGAATCTTTATGTGATAGGTAAGATATCCCTTCGTTTTCCATGGGGCTATTATTGGGAAACATATTATAGAAACTGGCACCTCCACAACTAGACAAGGAAAATTAGTTTGACTGAGGGTGTTATTCTGAAAATATAGGTACTCCCGGTACTACACTGACGTCACTATAACCCCTGTGACATCACGAAATTCACCCCCCCCAAAACACAAAATTGCATATATCTATATATATATAGAACCCAGCCACCTAATATTTTACATAGGAGTATGGTGTACATTGACAATGACAATTCTGGTGATACCCGAGTCAAAATATTGGACGAGCTATGCTCTTTAACTTTCTTATTATTAATTGAGAAACATGACACAGGCATTCTAAACTTAAAGTTGCCTCATTTAAAGGTTTCATTATTACACTGTTTATTAATTAGCAAATAAAATTCACTTAAACTTGCTATGCTTCATTATTAACCTGTGAATTAGATAATAGTGGTAAAAAATTGCTATACAAATGACAAAAATTAACTGCTTCACTTAAAGTAGTTTCATTTAGTCTGAATTTTATACATACTGTACATACATAAATTTAAAGGCCAAGTGCTCCACACTAAGTGTGATTCCGGTCACAGGTCCTAATAGCAGCGTTCCAGGCAGCCCTATTCGAAGCTGCCTCACTCATCAGGTTTTTTAGTTCAAGATCAGACAGTACATGCCAAAACTATCCAAGCCTGCTAGTACGCATCTCATCACTGATACTCTTGATGTTTCAGGAACGTAACTTCTTCAACTTTAAATGAGGAATCACTGTAAATATATTTATGCAAACAAATCAATATCTCTGCTAATCAGCCACATGCATTTCAATAGCAGATCAATAAAACTGATGTACCTTAACTAAATATCATGAAAGCCAGTTTGCATTGTGAAACTTTTGGGGGGGGGGGATTCAGTCCATCTTGGAGGCCATGTATGCAGCTGCTATATCTCTATACTAGTCTATTTCCATGTAATTTTACTTAATTTAGTGCATTAACTAACCTAACTTATACACAAACTTACAAGTACTATAGGCCTATAGTAAAATGAAGTAATAATACATTGAAATAGAAATGTAATTCCACGCGAATACAGAAGTATAGCGGCTGCAGCCATATCCACCCGTCCATCTCACCTGAGTGATTAAATCTATCTTCAAGAATCTTGCATCCTGCCATATATAATGAAGTATATTTATTTAACCTTCTTTGGTTCGAAGGGGTTCTTCTTGGATCTCCCCGATTTGTTTGGAGATTTAAAAATATTTCACCCCATTAGTTTGGCGATATTAAGGCGCTAATAATAAGATGGGGTGAAGCTATTATCAAACTAATGGGGTGAAGCATCCAAAGATTTCCAAACTAATGGAGCGAATCAGGGGGAAGTTAAAAAAGAGCCTCCCTTGTGACCAAATAGTGTTAACCTGGGGTGTAGACTTAGAGCAAAGCTTCTTCATGGTATTGGAGCAAGTGAAGTCATACTTTTCACTCGTTTATGAGTCGATAAATGCTGGGTGAGGGTACCCTTAAGACTGAAGCTTTTGCCACAAACATGGCAACAAAACTCCTTGACTCCTGTGTGCACTATGGAATGGGTAGTTAGGTGACTCTTCTGACTAAACACATTAAAACATACCCCACATTCAAACTTTTTCACTCTTGTATGAATTATTTTGTGTTTGGTGAGGCTACTCTTCTGAGTAAACCTCTTATCACAAATCTCACACTTATGCCGCTTTAACCCTGAATGGATGCTAAAATGATCGAGGAGGCGATTCTTTTGACCAAACTTCCGACCACAGAAATTACACTTAAACTTCTTCACTCCCGAATGAACTAATGTTTTGTGTTTGGTAAGACTACGGATATGGATAAACTTACGACCACAGACTTCACACTCAAACTTCTTAACTCCCGAATGGACTAACGATTCGTGTTTGGCGAGACTATTCTTCTGACTAAACTCTTGTCCACAGATCTGACACTCCAATTTCTTTACATCATAATGATATAATAGATGTTTGGTGAGGGTATCTTTCACACCAAATTTTATGCCACAGATCTGGCACTTATATTTCTTCACTTGAGAATGCGTTTTGGAATGCCGACTTAGGTCTCGCTTGCTACTAAACGTTTTACCACACTCCTGACACTCAAACTTCTTAACTTCTTCATGAATTAATGAATGTGCATTCAGGTGTTTCTTCTGACTAAATAGTTCACTGCAGACATCACACTTAAACTTGTTTAGTTCTGAATGAAGCAACATATGAGTGGTGAGGGTACTCTTCACACCAAACATTTTACCACAGACCTGACCCTCAAACTTCTTCACTTTGGAATGAACTAATGAATGCATAGTAAGGTTACACTTCTTATTAAACCTCTTACCACAGATCTGACATTCAAAGTCTTTCGCTCCAGTGTGTATTACCAAGTGACGATCGAGGGAGTTTTTCCTACCAAACCTCTTACTATAGATCAGACACAAGTTCTTTATGCCAGTATGAGCCACTGAGTGACGGTCAAGATCTTGTTTGTTGCTGTACAGTTTGCTGCATTCCACACACTCATGTTTCCTCACTTTTGGGAGGTCACTGGAACTTTCCCTGGGTTTATTATCCAGTGGTTTATCTTCACATGTTACAAGTTTGTTTAGATTCATGCTCACTTCTTCACTCATGTCTTCTTGACAATTGGTAATATTCTCCATGGCTTCACACTGCAACATGTCCACCTCACAGTTAATAATTTCTTCTGCTCTTTCGTGGTCGAACACTTCCTTTTTGAGCATAAGATCCTCAGTGCCTTCATAGTCAAATACTTCCACTTTACACTTCATATCCTCAGTTACTTCATGGTCAAACACTTCCACCTTACACTTAATATCCTTGATTCCTTCGTAATTAAACACTTCCTCTTCAGGTGTAATATCCTCAGTGCTTTCATAGTCAATTACTTCCACTTTACACTTAATCAATTCCTCAGATCCTTCATTATCAAACACTTTACACTTATTATCCTCAATTTCTTCACAGTCCAACATTTCCACTTTACATTGTGTTGTCTCGTCACTCTCCAACTTCACAACTGATCCTCCTTCCAACCTCTCCATAATAACTCTTTAGGCTTAACTGTCACTTAGCCAATACTGTAGTAGTATACAGGTTTCCCTCGATTTACGATTGGGTTACGTTCCTGAAAACCCGATCATAAATAGAATAATTGTATAACAAACCCTAAAATTAATGGGGTAAATGGGGATATGCTCTGGGACCAGCTGAAACACAAAAATCTAAAAACTTATAATAATATCGTAAATCAGGGCATCGGATTGTGAGGGAAACCTGTATATTAATATAGAATCAAGCTTGATCATTCTGATAGTTCTTGAAGTGGTTCAGTCATGTGGAGCATATGGAGAGTGAGATCATTAAGCAAAGATGTATGAGAGTGAGGCGGAAGAGCAGAGAAGGAGCGGTAAACCAAGAATGAGATGGAAGGACGGAGTTAAAAGGTATATGGGTGAAGGTGGTGTGGGGTGGGAGGAGGGGCATGGAGGAAATTCATTCGTGGCCACCTCCTTGGTGATTTTGGGGTGTGGCAGTAGATGGATACAGTTCTTGGCGTCCACACACTGCTTCTTCTTGGTGCTTGACTTTAGATGAGAACCTGGAACAAGAAATATTTATAAGATTTTCAGTCACCATTATGGTATGAAACTTTAAGAGGTATCAAACAAAGCACTTTAGCGACAGATGTATTGGAGCCACAGTATCCGAGACATAAAGTAGCTAATATTGAGTCTACTATCTACAGTAACTAATATTTTCTTTCATTATGAAAGTGGTGTGGAGGAGGAACATGATACAGTGGTGGAACGAAAGGCACTGATTGATTATATATGTGTGGATGAACGAATGAAGAATTCTGTGCTAAATGCTAGGGTGCATTGGGGTATTGTGGGGGTCTGTCTGACCATTATGTAGTAGTAGCTAAAATTAGGATACAAAAGAAGTGGGTGAGGAGAGCTGGAGGGAGGTGGAATGGTGAGGAGGGTGGAGATGTTGTAGGAGGAGGAGATTGGGGAAGAGTTCAAGAGAGCAGTAGAGAGACAACTAGGTAGGTTTGACCTGGAGGGTGTGGAGGAGGTGAGCAAAGTGTTTAAGGAAGAGATATGTGCAGCATGTAAGGAGAAGAGGGAGGAGAGTGAAGGGTACAGCATGGTGGACTGAAGAGATAAAAATAGCTGTTGAAGACAAGAAGAAAGTGTATAGAGAGTGGTTGGGTAGTAGAGGGAATGAAGATTTGGAGAAACAGAAAATGTGAGGTAGCCTACATTACTTGGAGAAAAAGATAGTGGTGAAGGAAAGTAAGAGAAGAGCAGATGAGGAATTTGGAAGGAATCTAAGTGTAAAATGAAGGGAGTGTAAGAAACTGTTCTGGAATGAGGTCAAGAAAGTTAAGGAGGGTAGCAAGGGAAATAGTAAGGGTGTGAAAGATAAGAATGGGCAAGTGATAGCCGAGAAGCAAGAGAGAGTCGAAAGATGGAGGAAGTACTTCAACGAATTGCTAAATATAAGTAATGAAACGCCAGCAAACCTAGTTGGATGAGGTATGGGAGGGAGCAGAAGAGAAGTTGTGGAGGAGGTGGGAATCAGGAGGTCAGAGGTGTGTGAAGCCATTATGAACAATGAGAGAGACAGAGCGTTGCAGGGACGACAAGCGGGCTTGGTGTGGTCGCCACAGCCATGCAGCACGTACTAAGGTCTACTGTATACCTCCCTCGCCTCCTACCTCTCTCAAACAAGGAAAAACCTTTAACCCTTTGGCTGCGGCCTTGTTTGGGCTATTTAGGGCATATTCAGGCACTCCTGAATGATAAATCAAGTATCTGCATTAAATGAAGTGTATTCTGCCGAAAACTAGGCGAAAATAGCTTCAAAATGACACCAGAACGGACCGTGTATGTGGTCTGGTACAATCGCAGTGGTCCCAGTGAAATGTGGGAACCCCGCTATTATGTAACACTCGTTCGCTTGGCTACACTGATGAGAGAGACAGAGAGAGACTCGCCCGAGAAACAGCCCAGCTCAGTGAGCCTCTGGCTGCTCTGAGGGTCGGAGGTGGGCCCCTCACGCTCCCACCCACTGACACTCGATTTTTACGTTTTTTACAGGCTTTTAAAGCCTGGAAATTGCTGTAACTTGCCAAAACATTCCAGAACGTCACCCGCAGCGAAAGGGTTAAAAGATACCTTTTTTCGGCAATTTTCCCTTCGGTTGCACGATCGTTGCAAGATAACCTGATGTCCTACAAGGATGATTCAGGTGTCTTTGGAAAGCTCTATCATCGCCCTTTCGCGGATATATAATTGTATTAAGCTCTGGCTCTTGCTTATGCATTAAAAAGAGCATGGAATGAAGCTAATTTTCTGTAAACATACCCGCCAGGCGATACCATTTCATCGGAATGAAAGCTAAAAGTGCATATGTACAGAGGTATAGTTGTACAAACAGTGATGTATGGGGCTGAAACATTGGGTCTGAATGTACTAGAGAAAAGAACATTGGAAGTGATGGAAATGAGCTGCTTGAGGAGTATGTGTGGACACTTATTTGTGGCAATATTCCGGAGGAAGGCGTATGTCAAATGAGTATTTGTAATCAAGAATATATAATTACTAGAAAGCGTCATCTCATTTTAATACCATTAAACATGAAATAACGCCATTTTTGTGTGAAAATAGGGCAAAAACAATCATTGACACCTTCATTTAATCATTGCTCGCTCTGCTAGGTCAAGCTATCAATCTCTATCAGCTACTCACTTTGCTGTAGTCTGTTCATTATAGGTAGGCCAGTAATCTTAGCCCCTAACCTAGCTCTGTAACTCAAAAGCAAATGGGTTGTAAATTTCCACACCTATTTCCTGACTGACTCTTGCCAAATGGTAGAAGTATTAGCTTGATTACTCTAGGCTGGTAGTTTTTGAGATATGAGAGGTAGGGTCAGGATTTCTGGCCTACCTATAATGATCAGGGTACCATATAGCCTATCAGAGCCAGCAGAGTGAGGAAGCAGTACGGCTCGTCTACCAAAATATTTTGATGAAGGTAAGTTTTGCTCGCTGTCAAAGGAAAGCACTGGAAGTATACCAAGTAACGCTCTGATGATCGATGAAGCACTTTTGAGGGGGGGGGGTAGCCTAATTATTTACTTGTCAACCTTCTACTCTTCTCGCAGAGCAGGGATACTTGTGGACATAAAGAAACACTCACGTGACTCACCCGCCTCGATCCTCTGATGACAATATTGTTACTATTGTCATACCCTAACCTGACAACCTGGGGGCTGCCACCACCAGACCCACTGCTTTAAGAAAATTATGTAAAAGGTGTCAAAGTTACTAAAAAGAACTACGGGAATGTGTATGCCGCCGCGGCCTAGCAACAATACTCGTGTGACTCACCCTACTCTGATGATATTATTTTGTCATTATCGTAACCTGACAACCTGACCTAACCTACTCTAAAAAAAAATATGTAGGCCTAGATGTCAAATTACTAGAAAGCACTGTGGGAGAGTGAAAAACACCTCCAAGATCGTGCATCGTAACAATAGAAAACAGGGTTGCGAGGTTAAGGCCGTATGCTAGATTGTCAATACCCACAAATATATCATATAATCAGTGCTTCCGTTCTGAATGTAAGTATTGTAATGGGTCTCTAATGCCATTTAGTATCATGTGACAGTGGAATAGCCTAGTTTACGCAGCAACTAAGCGGAAGGTCGACTTATAAGTACCGGTACTTATGCTGTTTTTGGGGCTATTACTAGACCGTGACAATTATAAGAACATAAGATCGCGGGAAACTGCATATGGCCATGCGGCCCACACGAGGCAGCTCCCATTCACACCCAGCCATATCATTCATATGGGAATCCTACTAACGCTTAAAGCTCTCAACTGTTCCTAAGCTAATCACTGCTCTGGGCAGTCCATTCCACATGTTACCAACTCTATTCCCAAACCAGTGTTTTCCTATATCTTTCCTAAATCTAAACCTATCCACTTGTAACCATCTGAGCACGTTATGTTGCCATTCTTCAGCTTTAATACCTCATATCGCCCTTATTTATACCAACTTGTAACCATCTGAGCGCGTTATGTTGCCATTCTTCAGCTTTAATACCTCATATCGCCCTTATTTATACCTTTTATCCATAATATCTTATCATTTCTCCCCTACATCTTCGTCTTTCTAGTTGTTGTTGTTGTTGTTCCCTAAGCTGCGTGAAATGCAATCTTTTATGATTTGTTTAATAGTATGGGGTGCTGAGTTACAACCTGGGCAGGAGTCGACGACGGAGTCATCCAGTCTCTTCTGATAGCTCAGAAGGGCTGGATGGTGTCCGCATCTCAGCCTGGCCAGGTGGACTCTGTCCTCGAGAGGAAGTTTTGGATTCAGAAGGATGGATTTCGGGAGGTCGTGCCTGCAGCTGCGTGTTGTTTATGAGTGAGTGGATGGAACGGCAAGAGATATGAGTATGGATGTGCTTCTGGAAGCTGGTTTGGGGTGGGCAGGGAGGGAGAGAAGATAGTATTTGTGTGTGATAGCGTGTGCTGGGTGTTGTTTTAATATTTTTGGTGTCTGTTGATGTGTTGCCATGTAGTGTAGTGGGTGGTGTTGGTTCGTGGAGGCTGCTGCCAGGAATTGAGTGCCTCTCATGTCCAGATGGTCTTTGACTTTGAGGACTTTGGTTTCTTGATGTAGGTGATCTGTAGGTGACGTAGCTGTGCAGCCTGTGATGATTTTTAGGGCTTTATTTTGAATAGTCTGTAAGGTCTTATGATGTGTTTCAGCTAGGTTAGAAGCCCAGGCCGGGCTTGCGTATTCCATCACTGATCTTATGTATTGTTTGTAAATTGTGGTGGTGGTTTCTTTGTTGTGTCCAAATTTTGTGTGGGCAAGTGACCTGAGGGTGTTAAGTCTGGGTGTCAGTTTCTTTTTAATGTTTGTGGTGTGCTGTTTGAATGTAATTTGAGTATTATAATATGTTACTCCTAGGATTTTGGGTGAGTGTGTGTGTGTTAGGGGTATGTTGTTTATGGTGAGTTGCGGGGAGTATGCATGAGCTCCTGTCCCGCTTGTGAGGAGGGTTACAGTAGATTTGGCTGGGGCTAAATTAAGTCTGTTTGTAGTGCACCAGTCATGTAATTTTTTTTTTTTTTTTTTTTTTTTT